>JAUEKZ010022924.1:0-18349 GCA_031471865.1 Melibe leonina | reverse complement strand
GGCGGTAGAATATCCTGGGTCTCCCCGGACCAAAATGGTGCATGATTTGGGCGATGGCCTTTGTCTGTTTGTGTGTCTTCCTTTGTGATTGTATGAGATGATATTTTTTTCCCTGTAAATCATCTCTTTGACAACTTTTTTGAGAGATAATATTTTTTTTCCTGTAAATCATCTCTCTGTGAAACGTCCCTGGCAGATTCAAAGTCTGGCTATTCTTTTAACTAGCCTATCATCTTACTTACCCCTGGGCGCCTATATGACCATAGCAGTTGAAAGTGCCCTAAAACTCTCAATAAAACAAAAAATGATTGGGATTGAACCCTGATGTATCATTTCATTCAAGGATGGGAATTGAGTGACATTCAATACAACCACCTGTTATTATACCACCGTTCTCACCTACCCCCAGCTTTTCGCTCTCAAAATGTTCAGCCTCTATATAAAAACACTAAAAACTGTGTTGTTATACCACCATCACATTATCTGTATCAATATTCACGACTTGTAAACTGTAACTGACCCATTAATTCTTGTTATACCGCCAGCCTAAAATTTTGTGGTTACCTTATTACAAAACCTCATCAGACGATACCCCTCTAAAAAACACTCTCTGTTCACTTTGCTCCCTTTGCCATTGGGGTCGCTCTGTATATAAATGGCCTCCCAATGGCCCAAGAGAAAATAAGTTCTTGCACCTTCCTTACTATCACTATCTCCCTACCCGTTTATTATATGAACATGGTATTTTCGTTTTACTGTCTTTCTCATTATACTACCATCTTTTTGTTTACCCTACATTTGGTGGTATGACGAGACATGAATGTCCTTTCAAATGTAATAGTAAGAGGACTTGAAATATTAAAAACACTCTAAAGAAACAATGCTTTAAAAAAAATGGAGTCAAAGATTTAAAACAAATATTTATTAGTTGAATTTTAAGTCTCCCAACTTAAAAAACAAAAAAAAGGAGTATCCAACATCACAGTTTTTTCAATAATCATATTCAACTCCGTTGATAGAGAAAGTGGACAATTCTCAACCAATCACAATATTACAACCCAGTCAACTGAATAAAAAAGCACAAAGAAAAATAAATTATGAATATTGTAATTGGAATTCTTTTTTAATATTTATATTTATAGGAAAAAGTTCACACAATTTGCATTGCAGAACAAACAAAGAAACCGGACTTGACCCCATATGCATATCATCGTCTCCCAAGATGCAAGACTATAATAAATACATGTATAACTTTGTGACCTCTATGATGAAGCACATCCCTATCAGTAGCAGTCTGGCAATTTATGCATATTCTTAGATTTAGATGTGCATTAAAACACTTTCCGTCATCATTTATACTTATACTTATACAGTCTATTTATAACACAATCTTTTGCGATTTAATTTAACCAAACTTGATTTCTTATGGATAAGTCTTCAACCTTGAAAATTGCAATAAAACTTAAGTGAAGTCATTTGAAAACAAAAATAGCCTACACAATTTAATGAGTCGAAGGAAAAAAGCATAATGAGTTATTTTTAATACAATTTGATGATAAAAATATATATATATGTATAAATAGATCTAATATACACTTTTTACAATAAATAAATACATTCACAAACTGTAAGAGAGAATATACATACAGTGGAATTACTTGAAACTGAAATTTTAGGGACCTCCTAAACCATTTGGGTTTAAAGGTATTTTGGTTTAGAGTAAGTGCTATTTTTGCGGTATTTTTCAAGGGCGGCAACTATGTCAATGTCAGGAATTTGCAAGTTTAACAGGTCTTGACAATGGCACGTTCATTGCCCTGGCATGATTTCATCTTCTTAGTAGTTGGACCAAACTTCGCTTCTTCGTGTGCATTCTTTAGCTTCTCCCTGTCCTTCAAAATTGTATATGTTCAGGATGCCGTGTTTTTTACAGATCTCTGTCTTGCTTAACTTCTTTTCGCCTATTTCAGATAGGATTTTGAGTTTTAACTCCAATTTGTATGCACAGTGCTTTTTATTTTATAAATCTTTTACTGCTGAGTAAAGCTAAAATTAAAATGATAAAGTTCTTGTAGATTTGTGATGCACAACTTCGAGACAAAAGAGGAAATAAAACGGCATGTCAATGTGCCAATGCAAATTTCTCTACACATTGCACACCTCTATGCAAAGCCAATCAGTATAAGTGCGAAGGCCTAAAACAAAAGCACAAACACACACAAACTGCCCTCCCCCATCCATCATCGAGGACTCTTTAGGATGTGGAAATGAAAAGGCATTGTCAACACTAAGCTAGGACCCATCTGTTGAAAAGCCAATAAGTGCGATACGTCAAACAAGGAGAACATCTCTCTTGCGTGATTCAACACCCCCACCCCATCGTACATACAAAGAAGAAACTTCTACAACTTAACGATTTCTTTACGGTTTATGGTATTTTTCGGTTTACCTTTCTTCAGTTTAAAGTGATTCCACTGTATATATGTATACATAATATATTTATAAATTGTTTGTTAACTCTCCATGTCTGCTTTAGCTTTAGCAGACAGTTCTTGCAGTTTATCATAACCATCCTTGCTACTGCCATGAGTTTGCAGCCCCAGAGACTCCATCTATAAATAGAAAACAATAAAATAAGACATATCGGTTGGTAACAAACGGTAAAACATGACTTTTAATAGGGAATGGAAGCAGATGAAGATAATGAAAAATAAGGATAGTAACACATAATATAATATACGCTATTTCTTATCAGTAGCTAACTAAACATAATAACATACTCGTAAAAAGTAAAGTGAGAATCATAAGGTAAAACATGACTTTTAATAGGGAATGGAAGCAGATGAAGATAATGAAAAATAAGGATAGTAACACATAATATAATATACGCTATTTCTTATCAGTAGCTAACTAAACATAATAACATACTCGTAAAAAGTAAAGTGAGAATCATAATCAGTAAAACAGCATCAGATATCCAAAGTACAGTTCTGACTTTTAGGTGTAGGGAATAGTGCAGTAGTTTGAGAGAAAAAAAATTATCTTTCTTTCTTTGGGAATTGAACTTAAACTCTGGGCAAACACTGTACCAACTGAGCTTTTCAGTCCCCCTATTTAGACTTTGCATGAGCAAATAAGTTCTTAACATTAAGACTATAGGCAAAGTATGATGTATACATATACTTACTTGCTTCAAGAATCCATCAATGTCCAAAACAATTTGTGTCCTGATTTTATCAGAATCACTTATTCCCCCGCTTTTCTCCTTGTCTTTTTCACCACCTCTGGCTTTCTTCAACCTTCTTAAGCTTTCCTCCATTTTTCTTGTAGATGTCAAAACTTCTAGAGTCACCTCAGAAAACCTTGAATATAAAACAAGTAGATTTTCAAACACCTGACTTTGTTGTTTAAAAACAGTTTTTATCAATAACTAACAAAATAAAAAAATTGTTAGGTACAGTAGTTAAACTAAAATTTATTACTCTTCTTTTAGAATGTGTAATTTTTATAAATATCCTGATGCAAAGAACTAAGACAAGATAAGACTGAGACTATAGAAGAGTATGCTATTTTTAATATACAGGCTTACTTTACAAGACTTGTAAACATGGTTATTACAACATAAATGCGAATATGATTAATAAACACACTTCTGTGCCCTTATTTTTCTTTAGCCTCGTTATCTTAATATAACATTTTTATGAACTACGGATATAACTAGATTTTGTCTTGCCCGAGGCAGTTAGCTAGCTATATCCATATTTTACTTTATTTGAACATTCAATGTTTGCACACTATCCAATCCATTCTGACTGACTGTGCAAACCACCCACATCATGATAATTGTCTATTCAGATTTCTTAACACTCTTAATACACGTCACAACAGATAATTCGAAATGCTCTGGGATTCCAAAATTATTTCGGATTAACCGTTTTTCAGATTATCGTTTTTCACTAAATTTTATTTGTCTGTGTGTGTGTGTGTGTGTGTGTGTGTGTGCATGTGTATGTGTGTGTAATATGACTATTGTTACATGTAGCAAGACTAAAAAAGTAAGAAACCACACTGATTTGGACAAAAGAATACGGTGAGGCTATTAAGAGGACAGCTTTCAAGTCACGTAGAGGATTTAAAATTCTTTCGGATTAAGGGTTGTTTTCGGATTAAACCATAGTAAAATTTCGGATTAAACCCTATATATTTTAGAGAAACAATTTGGGGTAATGAAATCCTTTTGAATAAACGTTAGTTTCTGACTAAGTGTTTTCTGATTATCCGTCGTGATGTGTACACAGAAAATCTACAAAGTTGTTTAAAAAAGCCAAAAATGCTTCTGCAATCTACAAAAAAAAAGCCCAATAGAATAACATTTTCCTATACTACATGAACTGAGGCGCCGTGGCTGAACTGATGATAGTGAAGCTCGATTTCTTACTATGGCACTTCGGTTTTTCCTTGGGCAAGGGAATTTACTCAGATTGCCTCACCCCACTCAAGCATAAAATTTAATACACAATTTCGGTTGGGGAAAGTTATCTTCTATAGACCGGTGTCCTATCCATAGGGTGGCAATCATTATCATTTTTCAGAGAAACAGCGATAAGCTCAAGCTCCTTGGGCCATTAGGCTCTAAAGGACATCTTTTTTAAAAAAAATACTACATGAATAGACATCATAGTTATTCCTTGAATGAGAAATTCTGACACTTAAAAAACAATATTGAGATTTTAAACATTTTTTTCAGAGGTTTTTGTTTGGTCTCCTTCCAAAAAATTTCAAGTTTTAGACATTCTTCAATAAATCCTAACTTACACTTGAGTAAGGCTTTGGAATACATGATTGAGTAAATCAATTTTTTGGCCCGTTGACAACGTATCTGAATGTTCCTCACAAAACTGCTTCAGTGGCTTTATCACATTCGTCACATAGACTGACTGTTTGGTCGGCACCTGAAAGACATGAGAAATAAGATGGCATTGTCAATGAGCAATTACCGGATCATTTTTGTTTTTGTTCAGCCAGCTCTGGCCATGATAAAGATATGACTACATACTAAAAAAAAAAGAAGAAAAGTTATTACATTGCCTTTTTAACAATAACAATCTATGAAAAACTACAACCCAACTATAACCACTAGAATTAACTTCATCATAAATGATGTTTGTTATACAAGTACAACTTTTGCACCGAGTGTAAGATTAACCCTTAGAGAGAGACCCAGAAAAAGGACTAAGTAGAGTACCAAGCAAAGGGGAATAAACTATCTAACGGAAAAAAATTAATAGTCATTCTAATTTCCCTTCGTAGCCAGATAAATTGGCTTTAAAACAATGTATAATACGATATACTTTGATTATTTGAAGTTTTGTTAACAAAATGAGAAAGTCAACTGTTAGTGTTTTTCTTCTTCTATTTGAATGTTTGTCTGTCCTGTTTCTCCGTGCTCCGAGTTTGTGTCCGCATAACTTAAATCGGGCTGTTGATAATCGATTCGATCATTTCCATCATCCATCTATCCATTTCAATATTGCTCTCATCGAAAACAATCACCCTCCAATTCATTAAAGCCACTCTAAAAAACATCACTTCCATCGCCTTGCAGTATGAAAATTGATGGCCATTTTCAACAGAAAATATCTTACGACTGAGTGCCGGTAAAAAGTATCCAAAAATAGAATGATCACGTGACATTAGCAATGTTTCCAGTTAACAATAAAACGATGTGGTTCGTCGCAGTATCAAAATAAATACGGCTAGTTTTTCTCTGAGTCCAGCGGGCAATGGCGGGCGGGCGTAACGGTCCTCACTAGTAAAAGGAAATGCCAGGGGATTTGCGACTCTAAGGGTTAAGATACAGTACATGCAAAATCTATAAAGAGTGAAATATTTTAACAAAAATGAATTTGGTATCTGCATAATTGTGGTAAACCATCTACATCATTATTACTATTAAACATCACCATAATTGTTCTCGGTGTTTCGTAAGTTTTTGTTTTAATTGAAGTTAAGGTTTTGAGCTTTTTAAGACGATAAAGATTAATCTCATCTTATCTTATCTTATGAAAAAAAAGCAACTGACCTCCTTGTTGGTCCTTCTGTAGAGTCGAGGGATGTCATTCACCTGACTGAGGAATCCACTGCATCGTTTGACAATATCTTCACTCACTATGGACAAAAACTGAGTTCTGCATTCACAAGTTGATGATGTGCCTTCTTCAATGGCACCTATAAATAAAACAAAAATAAGGAGAAAAAAAGTCTTTCTTGATGAAAAGCAATTTTAATTCTTTTTAAAGTGAAAAATTCAATTTATTCATGTCCATTGAAAATATCCCATAGTACAGTTTTCAGGAATCAATGAAAAAGCCAAGAGCCTACATGAATAGAAGAAGCAGAGGACCGTCAAAGTGTTCTAAAAGTAAAAGGTTACTTCTTGTTTCAACTCTATGTGGTTCATATCTATGTTAAATTGAAAATGAGCCTCTTTTTATACACACCTTTCACATAAGCTGAGTTTTTTTAATCCATAACTGACAACTTAGAAATGTGGTCCAAACTTTTCCAATTACATAATTTTCATAAGCTTGTTGCATCCAAAGACATTAGAAGCATGTTTGGTCACATGCCGGTCCGACCTAGGAGACACACAATGGTGTCAATTAAGGTCATTGTTTACGTACATTTATTGCATATGAGGAGCCAAAATGGTGGACACTTGAGGTAATCGAATGATTGTGTCTCGCTCGCCTGGCGGTACGCACCATTAAACACCACGAATAGAAAGTCTACTAAGGGTCTAATGTCTTTGGCTGCATCATATCACATTCTAAAAACGGGGGTGGAAAAAAACTGGCATAAAATAAGTTTGGTAAGCTAAAACTATTAGAGTGTTTAAAACAATTAGATGAACAAGAACAATACATCATCATAACAATATGATAATGTCATGGAGATGACAAATCCATTCTAAAGCTTTGGCTGGGGTTGGCAAGATATCCACTATTGCAATGAGGAACAATATGTCTACCTTTTGCTGATGATATGTTTTCAATTTCCAATTCAAGCAGCTTGGGTTTGATCAAGTCATCAAACAACACAGGAACCTGACCAAAGAAAAAAAAAATCAATTCACTCAAAGATATAGAAACTAAAAATTATAACCATAATTTTGGTCATGTTTTGTTTGGTATAAAAATAAAAACTATTTTTTCCCCTCTTTTATTGATTTCAGAAAAAAAATTCAATGAACAAATCATTTACTTTCATTAAACCTCTACAGCTGAAAACTGATTGATAGGTAAAAAAAAGGGCAGATGTGAACATAATTTTACAGCAAGAAGATCATGAAAGATTTGACCTTTCTCTCAAGCGTGTCCAAATCTGAGAGCAGCGACACAATCTGTCCAATCGTGATGGGCGCTCTCACTGTGGGCTTGGGAGATTCTCTTGGCTTTGGGGAGGCAGATCTGGGTCTCGTATCTCCCTGGCCAGACTCCAGTGAACTCCCCACCTGGGATGGAGCCAAGGTGTGGTCTGGGGTGGCCGCTCTACCTTTTACACCCACCCCATCGTTGTTGGAATGAGCAGAAGTCTGTGGAAGTATATCAGTTTTAGTTTACGAAATTTCCTTTATTAATGGAAATAGTTTCCTCTTCTTTGAAAAATAGATATTGTGTCGGTGTTATAGCTTCCTTTCAAAAAACCCTACTTTTCCAATTCTCTTAGAGTAACCTGACATAGGAAAAAATTGCAAAGAACTGAAAGGCCTAAAATGCTAAAATTTTAACTAAGGTTTACATCTATTGGCATGTTAGAGAGACAGGTAATTACATTATCATATAGATAGGATGTTAATAGAGATGCACACATACCATATAAATATCAACAAATTGATTGAAGAATAAAGAAAAGAAGAGGAATTTTCATGGGGAAATAAATGTCACCCCCCCCCCCCCCGTCTTCTCAAACTCAAAGCATTACCTCTTCTGTGTAAATTTCCATCAACCAAGTCTTATATCGAGACAACGACTGCAAATTGAGCTTGAGAAACTTGTGGGTAAGGGACTGCAAAAACACCTTTTCATTCCAGCAATATTCAAGAGAATTCCACAAAGTATTTGAACAGACCAATCTGAATTCAGTTGAATCTGAAAAATATAATAAAGGTATTTGCATCGACAATAGAAGAAGTTTCAACATAATTATGTATTAATATCAAGAGATAATTCTAAGGCACTTGGAAACAAACACAAAATTTTATAATTTCTTTTTGATAAGACATTAAGATATTGCAAGCAAGAAAACCCATTCACTATTCAGAACACAACACTGGTGAGAAAAAAACTAAAAAAAGGAAAATAAAAGACTTAAGCTCATAAAAATAGACAAATGTCTGCTAAAAATATTTTTACACAAACCCTTAGGTTTCACTGTTAAAAAGCATTTACAATTGGTTGAAAATCGATTTAAGCCAATTTCTTTTTCAAATCAGCACTAAAATTATCATTTTCAATGTTAATAATTATTCCCTCAAAAGAGGAAAAGAATGAGGGATCTACTCACCAGTTGTAGAATTGAAACCAGTGATCAAAGCATCTTCAAAAGAGCCAGCAATTTCTTGAAATCTATAAAGACAAATGGCCAGAAATTTATTAATAAATGAACGTACCCAATGACAAAGCCTTGAATTAATGAGAGAGTTCTCTGAATAATTGTTACAATCTTACCTGATTTGGAAATAAACGGGAAGACTCCATCTGTTTATGAGTGCAGTGTAGCTTGTGTGCTGTCTCAGCCTCTTCACGCTCACAAGAGATCCGCACAAGGCTTCAAATCTTTCCATGAACGTCATACAAGCTGAGTATTTCTGCAAAGATTAGATTGATAGGAGATTCTAGACTTAGAAAAGGCAAAGTAGGGGTGCCAATTAGTTGAATTAACCTTAAACATACAACTCTACTTCACACCACCCATACACATCCCGACACAGCGAACACAGAGGTCATCATGCACAAACATACACACAGTTCTAAACAGAGACCGTAAATGCCTGCAGCTCCATTAACAATTAAAGACCCATAATAACCTGGTTAAAATGAGATCACTAGCAGAAGACAGAGCCCGATGGAGCCATTCACCAGGAATATCCGAGAGGCAGCCGACGCGTCCCAGTCTGACGATTAGGAGGCGAAGGGCAATAAGTCAGTAAGTCAAACAACTAGACCACCCAGCCAAGTTCCACACTGACAAGGAACAGTTTTAAAATAGAGCAACTAAAAAACCCACTTGATTTAGCACAAGCAAATTGCTCATCTTGGATACATATTTACAAAAACAATGGAAATGTATTTTCTCTTCCTCTATTGTTTTAATTTCTCTGCTCTGCGGTTAACACTGATGGTTCATTGAGGAAATTTAAGAAAGAGTCTTTTTCTATGGGTTTTGTGCCTTCGGGCAAAGCCGGGTGACGCATGTGTCTAGTTTTTCTTCCAGTTATGCACCAAACTGTATTACTCTTGGTCCCCTAGATGCCTTGAGTAAAAAGCCTGCAGGTATATACAGATATATATATACCGGTATGTACACTTTGCAACGGTATTGAATTTATCTTTTGCATAAGATAAAAGGTGTTTAAGTTTAAAGAATTGAAAGCATAATTTTTTTAGAACCATTCAAGCATACAAAAAATCTATGTTTTTTATTATCTGTAGACTTTAAAAATTACACCCAAACTTTTGACTTCATAACAATCAATCATATTACCAGATAAATTTAATACTTTTCATTTAAAAGAGTTGTTTGGTATATTGTTAAACTAATACCAACCTAATGAAGCCTTGGGAAACAAAAGCCTTCAGGTTTTCCCTTAGCATCTTCACAGTATTTTATCAAGAGCCTTTTCAATACTTAATTTCAGTTATAAAATATTTTACAAAATTTTAATGGTCTGATGTGAAAAGGAGTAAAAAGGTTTTTTAATAAAACAATATTATACTATCAGGGAGGTCAATACTTTTTATCCACTGGGCTATAAAGAGGGACATCAGGTTAGAAATTACTGACCTGGTGGAATACATCTGGGTTACCAGGTGCAAATGTTTGACTCAGCCTTGATTCTAAACTTGTCACAACTTCTGGGAAGACAGCGTTGACAACAAAGTCATATCCACGCACCACTTCACCTCCGCTGAAGACAGAAAAGACAAAGAGTAGATCAAACTCCCTCTGCATGCTCGAGATCAGAGATTTACAACCATAAGCTATTTTCTTACAGATGAGATTTGCAAATAAAAACGATCCAAATGGAAGGTAATCCATGTCAAGAATCTTTATTTTTTTTAGATATAAATGAAAAAATTTGGTTTTACTTTCGTCAGATGAGATTAGCAGATAAAAAGGATCCTAACGGAAGTTAACCCATGTGAAGTATTTTATTTATCTAGATATAAATGATAAGATATAGTCTATATGCGCTTGTGAACAAAATATATCAACAAATGGCATTCAAATTTAAAAAAGAAGTTGATTTGAGGATTTTATAACCTCGACTTTTACAGTTCCAAAGATATTAAGTAAGACATGAGTGTCAATATTCATGCTATGAACTTAATGTCATTCTTACCTTGTGCCTCTTGTGATATTGTTCAGTAATGTACACTTGTCAGGAATGAATTGTAAGACTTCATCAAACATCAACGAAATGTCTTTGCTCTTGCTGCGTAAAAACTCGTCACAAATGACCTGAATCAATAAACATTTAAAAAAGAGTCAGACAAGTTAGATTTCTTTCGCTAAAAATCTATTTTACTTAGCCAAAGAGGGTATTACAGTTGGTTTGATTTATTTTTTTTGCAAAGAAAAAAAGAGAGAAAATAAGACATTTGAATACAAGACTAGTGCCTTTCTATAGTACTTAGAGGTAAAAAAATTAATGCACACCGGCAGAAAAAAAAAAGGTGTCATTTGAAAATTAAATTACCTCTTCCATATATGGACGGACAACATGCTCTCTGAACAGATCCTCAGCATCTTTTGTTTTGTCAATGAGAGCATATGTCCTGAGACACTGCCGCAGCATAGCAGCATTTTCAGTGTCCAAACCAGAGAGGAAAGAACCCTCTAGACTATATTGCAGTGTGGTGGTAATGGTAGCTATACGCTGTAGAACAGAGAGAATCATGTAAAGCAATGTGATGAGTTTTAAGTTTACATTCATTGTGACATAATAGGGAAGGATTCTTTCTTTTGAAACAACCACAGCAAAGAAGGGACATGAAAACAAAGGGCGACATTTCTTAACAAAGCTGCTTGGGCTCATTGTTCTTTTCAAAGTTTTTCTTTCCCTCCTGAGCTATCAGACTTTTCATTCAGGTTTTGTAAGATTGACAAGCTTCTTGAAGTAATCATCTTTTCAAAGCCATACAAAACATTGTTTTAGCTATTTGTCTCATATAAAAAGAGTTTAAGTCATTTTCTTTGCAGTACCAAGCTAAAATGCTTAACTTTAGTGTAGCATGCATAAAAAATGTATGCTTAAAAATATTTCTAAATAAGCACATTGATTATCTAAACTCAGCTCTTTTACCACTTTGAAATGGACACAAATTGAACACTTACTGGTTTAACTTTCTCAACCATGGCATGTCCTTTGCTACGGGTGACATAGAACTGAAGCTTGTTGAATTCCGTCGCCACACGCTCAATCAGTGGACCTGTTAAATCACTGTGTTTAAAAAAAAAAAAAATTAAATCTATATATTAACTTTGAAGTTAAAGGCATCTGGCGTAATATTGTGCAATAAGTTAACCCCCCCCCCCCCCAAAAAAAATTCCTTGAGAGAGAGATGCAAACTTGTTATGAGAATATTCCTAGCAGACATTTTAATAGCTCAATATATTTCATCTGTACGTCATTCCATGAATTAAAACGTTGCTATGAAATAAAATATATTCTCAGTAAAAGCAATCATCACCTTGATGTATTTAATGATTTGTTCCCTTGTTGAATTCCAAGCAGTTTTTCAATTTTGTCTAAAGAGTTGGAAATGTTGATCAACCTCTGAAGAACAGCCTATTTGCAACAACACAAGAATGAAATCAAAGACAAAAGTTAGAACAAATCAAATTGAAAAAGGAGAGTTTAATCATAAGAAGACATATGTGCACTTACTACATAAATAACATCATTATAGGAGGGGGGAAAAATCCACGCTTTGTCTTCCTAATATAATCTATAAAGAGTAAGGAGATACCTGGAGGTGCGGTGACTAAACTGGTAGCAATGCAACACAGAACCCGGGGGCATCAGGTTCAATTCTTACCAGTAGCACTTTGATTTTTCCTTGGGCAAGGAAATCTACTCTTATTGCCTCTGCTAACCCAAGTGTAAAATGGGTACGTATCAATCCACAATTTCGGTCGAGGAAAGTCAACTGCGATAGACTATCGTCCTATCCAGGGGTGGTAACCATTGTCATTTGTCTGCTTCATGCTACAGAAACAGGGATAAGCTCCGGCTCCATGGGCCATTATGCTCTAAAGGACTTATCTTTATTTATTCGATTAGAAAAAAAATTGCAAAATCTTTGAGTTGCAAATGCGAACTTTGTCATCATTCATGCTTGAGAATTTCTTAAACTTTTAAAGCTAGAAACAAAAGAAATAACTTAACTGGTGACATAAATGAAAACATTTCGAGTCAAGAGACTAAATGGTACCTTCTTTCTCTGAACTTCCAGCTGTTGCTGAACTTTTCCCTGAACTGCTTGTATAGCTTGATCCATTGCAACCTGTACACTCTACAAAGAGAGAAAAAATAATCCAGGATTTGTATTCACACTGGAGTCTCATTTTTTACTCCATGACTTGTTGATTACTTCTAGTTGGAGTATTTCCTATCAGGAGCTTGAAGTGATATGGGACAAATATATTTGAGGATTATTGTTGTGATACAACCATAAAATGAAATAAGGAGTCAACTATAAAGACTGCAAAGGGAGATTTAAAAAAAAAGAAAGATATTTACCAAAACCTCCTCTTTGAGTTGCCCTAAAGGTGTGGTCAAGTTATTGATGGCCTTATCCATTCCAACCTGAAAAAAAAAAATTGATTATAGTTATCAGTGTCAGTTTTTCACTTGCTGCAAAGGACATTTTTTCTTCTCCTGAAAATAAAAAAGATGACAAGACTTCTTCATTTAATTTCTTAATCCTACAGTTGTTGTTCTAAACCTGACTCAACAAAAATTGGTTAGCCTAACGACAAGGAAACAATTTTTCCTTACTCTTCTGTTCAGGAATATTTTACATATTATGATATAGGTGCATATAAAAAGTGAAACTGAATGTTATTTTCAGTTTTAAATTATGAGAGAATTCTAATCATAATATCCATACTTCCTGTCCCAGCCCTGCCACCAACAAACAAAAAAGAAAAAAAAAGAAAAAGGAAAACAACCGTGTACAAACCACTAACCAGGTTTGTTGAAAGGTTAACAAAATCTGCATAATCCTTGTTGATCAGTTCAATCATTGCACTCCTCAACACTTTAAGGTATAAATCGAGATCATCACGTAGAACCTCTAATGGTACCCGCTTGCGACACTCAATGATAAACTTGTCAATCTCAAAACCATTCTGAGAAAAATGAGAAAAAAAGCATCAAACGTAGATATTTATAATCTATTAATGACATCTATATGCTAAAGAGAAAAGATTATTTATAGAATGGGATAATGCATCATTCATTCTAAGCCATAATATTCTACTTGTTCAGTTCAGTTCATATGAATTCAGACTAGATATAGATAGGGTAGATAGTGAGAATCTCTCCAAAAACTGAAATGTTGGTGGTAGAAATCTAACACGGTGCCCTAAAGCTATGAGCTCCATCACTACCGATTCACCACCACACCTCTCCTCTTGTTTAGATCAAGTATTATTCTGGCCTTAACCCTTGTCTTGTGGGGATCAGATTTTACCGGCCTGCTCACTTGCCTAACACCCATCTTTGCTGGTAGAGCATGTGTTGAGTGGTGGGTGTAGTTTGACATGGTTTACATAAGAAAATCACACAATGACGAAGCTCAGTACACACCCAGTGTAGACTTGAATGATACACCAACCACCTGGTCTGAATATATCCTTGGTTTTTTTGCAAGCCTGATAAGGATCCCTTATCATCTTTGATAAAAGCTTGGGGCTTACCAGACACGCTATTGGATGCAACCTTCAACTTTCACTGCTCGTTAACAATTTTTATTTCTAACGATAATGAAAACTTGATCTCTTCTACCCCATTGCTCTCAAACAGCAGATTCGTGATAAGCAGTATTTTAGAGGTACTAAATCATTTAAAAAATTTAAGAGTTCGGCTATCATTTAAAAAAAACAAAAACTTTATGCTACGCAAGGTTATAATTAATGAAAAAATACATGAATGAAACTCATTGTTTTAGCTGTTATTCATTTATGTTATATTTTTTATCTAATCATTTATGTTTATTATTCACTTTTGCCTATTCATTTCATTGTTTCCTGTCTTGAGGAATCGCACCAATTGAAACACTCAAGACTTTTCCATTCCGTTTTTCTATTCCTAAAACCTACCAGTGGACACACACCTTTATGGCGCATCCCTATGTCTGTATTGTAACATTGTAAAATAATTTCCCCATTGAGGGATCAATAAAGTTATCTTCTTATCTTAATTATAAAAAAGAGCATCTACGAAAACTTTCCTCATCCCTCTATCTAAAAATCACTGGTTCTTAACAAACCATAAGAATGGTTTTCGGTAATCAATGTTTTTAATGACCGACATGTACACAACAACAATATTCATTTTGATCCATGGCAATCTACAAAGCAGGCAATGCTAGCCTGTTACTGTGACCGGGCACGCTCACACGGAGGGGTAATGCGTTCACGGGCAGGTCACGGCTCGAGCGCACAACAAGCGATAATACACCTCTGATCAAAATAAACATCTTCAGATTAAATGGAAGTCAGAGTGGTAGATAAAAGAAGGAAGGATGCAGGATCTGTAATTCCAACCTTCATAAAATCCTCCTTATCAAAACATAGAGATGCAGGTCCAGAAGGGAGTATGAACCCTTTGCTTGCTGAATCCACAGTCATATTGTTAAATTTTTATCCTCCAGCTTATCTATCTGTCTAATGGGATTACGAGAATAGTTGAACACAACAGGGTCTACTAGTTAATAAATCACTGGGCCTACGTTGTCAATTCCAATTCCGTGTTTTTTATTTACCAACATTACAGTGATCTCCCCTTCTCTACTCTTGTTTGTGAATGTGTAGAATAAGTCTAAAATTGTGAAGTAGGGATGTCAAAGAGGTTAGCTCCCTTGATTTTGTGCGATTAGTCTATCACCAAATTTACGAAAAATAATCATTGAATAGAAATTTTCTTAAATTGTAATCCGGTCATGTTTATTCATCCACTTCGCAAGTGACGTCAAAAAATTGTCATAGTGATGGTCAGTGGTCATAGATGAGAACATTTTGACCGCTGATTTTAGTAATGCGACATCGGGATGACATACTATGGTATTATATCCATTCATCAAATCGATTTTCAGTGTCGGCTCACTGAACTATCTACTTCTATGTACAACTATTGTCCTCTTCGGACCACACTCATCAAATCACGTAAAATTTGGTGCTTCAATATTTCGAACCCAAGTACTGAAAAAGCACATATTTTCATTTTTGCGGCTGCAACGCATTTTTTAACATTACTGCTTCCTTGGAAAGCCGAGAAAAGGATATGCGTTTTTAAGAATTTCTCCTTTTAGAGGGAGAAATCCCCAATACCCTTCATAAAAGGGCTAGAAAGGTCTACAAAAAAACCAAACATGTCTTAGACCCCAGTTACATTTACAGGACAAAAAAAGAAAAAAAACCCAAAAACTTTCACATGGCAAAGTCATCATATTATCAAAAAAAGAAATTTTGTCGATCTGGAATATCAGTCGGAATATTGGCCGTTTATGGTGTAGTACTCAGGCGACAGGCCAGCAAGGACAAGGACAGAACGAAACAAAGTCAACGTTTCAGCCTAAAGGCATTCATTAGGACGACAGCTGCAAAAGTGCCGATTCTAACGTCGTTGGTATGACATGGTCGGGGTTTGAACCAGTGACCTAGTGATTCTGAGGCGGACCTCTATTGAGCTACAGTTCTGGTTTATCATTCTTAACGTTGAAAACTTCCTTCCGAGGCTAGATCAGCCGAAAAATTTTCTACCAGATAGAGGGAAACGATTGGGTTGAACTTCACTCAGGAAATCGTGGAAAGTGCTCACATTATCATTTTGTCACGCCTAGCTCATCGTCACACCCCTCATTCACGGACTCCCTCACTCCCTCTCTCTCTCTCTTTTTTCTATTTCTTTCTCTCTTTCTCTCTCTGTTACTCACTACTCACTAACTCACTCTCTCACTCACTCCCCCCCCCCCCCCCCCCCCACACACACAAAGACATGCCTAACTCACTCACTCACACAGACAGACACACGCACATTTCACACACACACACACAAACACACCACGACCACTCACACACCCATCACTAAAACTATAGACACACTCACATACTACACTCTCCCATTCATAACCCCCCCCCCCCCCCCCACCACGTACCAAATGTACTAGTACTTACTTACACTCTGATCTGCCACCTCTTTGGGTGTACGAGTGCTTAGGGCTAGACCGATCGAAAGCGCAGATCTAATCATATCTACTGTGTAGCGGACGAGCTCGGCTTAATCGAGCTAGCAGTAGTCCTCTCTTTTCTTCAGGTGAGGTAATATCTTCAATTATGTTTTAATTTCATTCATGTTAATGTTACAATAAATCAATCCATTTTTCAGCAATGCATCTCCGCGTGCTTTGCATTGAGTTGATCCCTCAGCTTCTAGAGTCTAGACTACCTAGACTAAGCTTACACTTACAACATTTCAGCGTAGCTAGTATGAAGTGTTAAACCCCCTCACAGCGAAGTCTGATTCTAACCCAACTGAAATATGCAAAAATCTTGTAAAGGTACTGAAATCTGATTTATCTGGTATAAGAACAGTTAAAGTTTGAAGAATTTGGTATCATTAGCTGTGACAGGGTCAAAGCAGGATGTAGCAATAAATACTTTGGGCTGTCAACAAAACTGATCGTTGATCTCTTACTAGTTAAATCGAACGTGTTAAAAGTAAGGTTGTCGTCTAGAGCATTTGAATCATCACGGTTTTCGCAACTTGAGACAGACCTGTCACAATGAATGCCACCTCTTGATAGGACCATAAAGAAAGTTAAAGTGAAGGCTTATAGAGCGCTGATATCCAAGAATTGTACTCATCGCACTTCACACTTTTTACTTTCCCCGGCCAACAGCAAACATTGAAACACATAGGACAAGACAAGCGCCTGTTATGCAGGTTACAATTTGTTCATGGGACAAAGACACTGCTGTATTGAGGGCCAGGTACCCATTTTGCTGGTTCGACAGTGGGGTTTTCTGGTCCCGGAAAAAAAAATCCGCATCTGAAGGGGATTGAACCCAGGACCTTCAACACAACAGTCCGATGCTCTACCAACTGAGTTATTGCACCTCCAGATAACTTTCCATACCTGATCGTGAGCATACGGGTAGGTTCCGTGGCTTTCGAGAAACAGGCAGCATAACCAGCTTCCACTATCTGAAATAGGACCCCGCTTCCACCACTCTCAGAACACACTCATAGCAGACAAACACGCGTAATCTATGTCACCACAATTTTATGAGACATCAAATAGTTCAATCAGTTCTTAAACGTGGCCTTGATGTTAAGGCAATGCACAACAACTCAAATGAGTTTAGGTTCAAGCCCGAGTTTGGCATTTCGTACTATCCTGTCTCTCTCTCTATTTCTATCTATTTATCGATCTATCTGTCTATCTATCTATCTATCTATCTATCTATCTATCTATCTATTTATCTGTCTGACTATCTGTCTGTCAAAATCAGTTTGATTACAAGGGACATAACTCATAATTTATTTAGGAACATAGTTTATACTAAATGGGTTATCCCCCGTGTTGCAAGTGTCCATCAATGAACTTCTGAACATAAAAAATGAAACTGAGTCGTGCACTGACATGGCACCACTAGTAGTAGTTCGTGCATTTTGAAGGGCTTACACCCTTGGGCAGTGGCGGATTTACCTATAGGACACAGTGGACACTGTCCCCCCAGCAGTCCAACAGATTTTCATCTTTACATAATATTACAAAAAACGACAAAACATAAATTTAATTTCTTTAGGTTACTTATAGTAACGTCAAACAGTTGC
>JAUEKZ010022705.1:0-15856 GCA_031471865.1 Melibe leonina | reverse complement strand
GTCATTGTGATACTCATTGTCATCATTATGATCATTATGATCACCATCACCACCATCATCTTTACTACCACCACCACTACTAGTACAACTACCTCCTCTTCTTCTTCTTCTACAACAACAACAACTACTACTACTACTACTACTACTTCTTCTACTGCTATCTACTATCTACTATCTACTACTAATAATGATAATGATGATGATGATTAATAATAATAATCTTTCTTTACAACCATTATCATCATTATCATCATCATCCTCACCACCCCCCAGCCCTGACGCTTACGGCTTACCCTATATCCGTGGTGGTGTACTTCCATCTCCAGGTGAAACACCATGCTCTTGTGGAAGGGGAACCCCCCTGCCGTTTCCTCCTGGCCCCAGGCCCCGCCCTGCATGTGGTTCCTCACCACGCGCTTGTCGTCGAAGCGGGGGTTGAAGTGCAGGGCACAGTCCTGGTCGTAGGTGGGACCCACGCACAGATTCAAACTGAATCTGGGGATAGTAGATAGTCACACCATTTATAACCATTTGACAGCAAGGTCTGATTATAATCAAACTGAAATAGGCAAAATCTTGAAAATGGACGTGTTCTTATACCATATAAATCAGATTTACCTGAAATTCAGGCTTTGGGCATATTATGTCTGTTCACTAATTTCTGATTTATCTGGTATAAGAACAGGCAAATCTTGAAGATTTTGGTGTCCTAAGCATTGAATGGGATAATAATAATGATAACGATAAGAATGATGATAATAATAATGATAATGATGATAATAATAATAATTTTTATTATTATTATTATTATTATCATTATTACTAGCAACTCCGGTACAGCTTCGCTGAAAATGAATTTTTTTTTTAGAGTTACAGCTAAGTAGTGTTATTTTCTTCAAGAACATGTAGATAGTTAAGGCGCGTAGTGGCAAATTGGTCAGAGCGTTGAATTTCAAGCCTTCAAGCCTGGGTCCAGTAACATTTCGTAGTGCCCTTTAAAAGGCACGAAATATTTCAAGCCAGTGGCCTTGAAAAAGCCAGATTTCTCTAATTTTGGCTTTAAAAAGCCAAACTGGCGACCCTGACAGATGTGTTAACATCCAGTAGCATAATAATCCTTTGATGGTGCACTTAAAGTTTCGACGACAAAATATAGTGTGAACTCTAAGTGCTCTGAGTGAGACCTGTATTCGACGGTGCTTTTTTACTATTCTTTCCCTTCGAAACCCCTGCCCCCAGTCTAACTGCACAGCCTTTGGTATGCAATCATTTTAGCACGACTTTCACGTGCCGTCGTCACAGGACGAAGAATAATCGAGAGGTGCGAACATTGAAATGTGTTTGGTGTTAAATTTTAGCTGTTTCCTTGAATATCTCCTCTCCAGAAGGAATTTTCTGAATTTTTTCACCTTTTTGCACTGGGGCGGTATATAAGGATTGTTTGTATAAAAGTTTCAATATCTAAATCGACCTGTAGCGATCAGGAGGCGGCGCCTCACACATACACAGTCTCTTTTGTAGATCATTATCATTATGAATTATCATAATCGTTTGTATTATTGTTTTTATGTAATAAGATTTCACGCTCTATCCAATAAGTGGGGAGAAAGCATTAAAAATAATTAGAAATGAGAAAAGCGGATGATGGTGACCAGGCGATGAGCGCCTTAGCAGGTACCAGTTCCAGGTTCGATTTGTTTTTGTTTTTTTCATTTTTCAGCTTTCTTTTACGGCTTTGCCACGTATCATATCTACACTTCCTAGTATTATTATTCCAAATCTATCATAGCCAAGTCATGACAACAATATGTTTATTATGTTTTGTAATATCATGAACGTTTCGGGTGACTATACCTGTTGCAGTGGTGTAGTACTCTACCAGAGATGATGACTTTGGTACCGACGTGGATCCCACCTGGGATTCGGCCGGAGTAGGGGACGACGATCTGTGGGGATGGGTTAGGGGGGGGGGGGTTGAGGGAGGGGAGAAACGAGGGAGAGGAGGACAGGGGACGGGGAGGGACGAGGAGGGAGGTGGAGGGATGAGGGGAGGGAAGAAGTAGAAGGTTAAATTACAGCAAAGGTAAAATACTAAGGTGGGCATGAGTTTCATCACTGTCAATAATTGGCTAGTACTGTGCAGTGCAATAGATCCATAGTAATACTAATAGTCCGCATGAGAGCTCGATCACGGAGTCATTTCTAAGGAAGCAATTTGAAGGTTTAACCCTTTCGCAGCGGGGTCTGATTCTAACCAAATTGAAATATGCAAACTCCACAAAATATACACGTTCTTATAACTTTTTTATCTGATTTTAGGGAACTGGCATATACCAAAAGCCTTAAATTCAGGCTTTTGGCATATGTTTTTATATATTATAATCTGATTAATCTTAGTGTCGTATTCATTGCGTTTCAAAAGGAGCAATGAAAGAGTGAATTGAGGAGGCGTTTTCGTATACAATACAAACGTATTGTTATCGTGCTGTTAGAGTGGTACTCATAGATAGACAAGGCAATCACACTTATTATAGATTAGTCCGAGCATGACTGATTTATCAACATAAACACGCAAGTTGCGCTTGGCCACTGAGCTATAATATGACTCAGCTTTCAACAATAAGGTACGTATACTTTTCCAGGGGAGCGTTCTACTTCTTAACCCTTTCACAGCGAGCTCTGGTTCGAACACAACTGAAATATGCAAAATCTTGAAAATTATCAGGCTTTTGACATATGTCAATTAACTGAAATCTGATTTATCAGGCAAGTTTTGATGATTTTGGTGGCCTTAACAGTGAAAGGGTTAACCCCCAAGCATTATTTTGTTGGTTGTTGCTGAAGAAAGAATAAATGAGTATCTCTCGAGGTAGGTAATCACAGATACCTACTACAGATAGGCATAGATAACATAATCCGACTTTTACTCACTACTAGAGATAGTTGAGAGACGCTTGGTACTGTGTAAAGTGTCCTTGATTTAAATAGGATTGTAGAGTAACCTACCTACCATTGGAGAGGAAATCCATCGGATTGTAAGATTGATTATAAATCCAAATGGTATTTATTACTCAATAAGAGTTGAAATTGCTGACGACAATAAATAGACGACCACAGGGCTTAGCATTAAACCATTCACAGCAGATCTGATTTGAACCGAACAGAACATGCAAAATTTTCTAAATTTACTAGTTCTTATACCAGATAAATCTGATTTCAGTGAACTACATGTCAATTCCCTTAAATCGGATTTATCTGGTATAGAAACAAACATGAAGATATTGATGTCTTGTTAATAGATTGAGAAACAATCTTAGCAGTGAAAGGGTTAAAGCTATGTTTAAATAGGAATGGAAAACAAAAGAGGCGTTGGCATATATATTGTTCACCCACCTTTTCATTCTGTATACGCTTGTCGTAACGATATAAATGATATATTTTAATATGCTGTTGAAAAATGCGACACGGTAAATCCGAGGTGGCTCTAATTCTAATTATATCATAAACTTAATGCGTTAGACGCCAAACTGACAACATGCCTGCAGCCAAGCCAGTAGTAGGTGTTCTACCTTTAGTCATAATAATAAGAGGGGGCATCGCTTGGCCAAGGGCCGAAACGTTAGTACAGTGAAGGCATTGTTGAAAGTATATTGATTCAACGCATGCTGTTGCAAAAAGGAGGAAATCTGGGATTTATTTTTAATTCCTAGATGCAATGCCTGTTATGTCATCACCTGAACATTATAGACTGTATGCGTTGAGTAAAAACAAAAAAACAAACCCGCATTGTACTCACACACACACAAAATTGTGTTCTGGTGTCATTGGGAGGGGAAAAGATGGACACTTCTCACTTGGTCGCGGGCATTTTGTCATTATGACTATGATGACGTTAAATGCATATATTATAGTCTACTCGACCTTGTTTAAAACCGGGTTCTCTCTTATGGTGTGTTAGACTACTCGAAGCTAACACTAACATGATATTATTTTTTGTCTTCAAATTGTTACGAGCTGACGATGTCACTGGATGAAAATAGGTCAAGTTCAACTCATTTTGAACATTCCAGAGCGAGGTCTGATTCTAACCCAGCTGAAATATGCAAAGTCTCGAAAAGGTGGGTGTTCTTATACCAGGTAAACTAGATTTCACTGAACTGATAGGCTTTTGGGCATATTTCAGTTCACTGAAATCTGATGTATCTGGTATAAGAACAGGCAATTCTTGAAGAATTTGGTGTGAAAGGATTAAATGAATTTGAAAGGCCCACTCAGCGCATGCTCTTGATATTATTGGCGATTCTATCGGCTCAACACTAATGAACAATTAGAATTGAATTTCCCTGTTCATTCGTAGACACAGAAAGAAAGAAAGAAAGAAAGAAAGAAAGAAAGAAAGAAAAAAAGAAAGAAAGAAAGAAAGAAAGAAAAGGCGGACCGTATGTCTTGATATAAATTTCAAACTGGGATAGACTATCGCTTTGGTAGTACGCTCTCTTTGGTAGATCTGTGACATTTTATTGATAAACCAGGAAGCCCCCCCCCCCCCCCTCCCCCCCCAAAAAAAAGTATTTAAAACATGACTTTTATTGGCCGTAATGCGCGCTTAGCGTTTATTGATTTAACATAATATGAAATGGTACTGTTTAGTAAAAAGTTTTGATCCACTCGATATTTCGGTGCTTTTATTCTACATACATGTACATCGCAGACGGTTTTGTTGTCAGCCCAATAAATATTGCATGAATCAATCGGATGTATCACACCAGTGCTGGAAGACCTTCATTGGCAACACATTGAACAACGAATTAAATTTAAAATTCTCTGCATGGCGTACAGGTGTTGTTACACTGAAACTACCCCATTATACATACAGGAGCTATTGACAACCCCAAGCCAACCAAGAGCGCTGAGATCAAAAAAATATAATAGATTTGACATCCATCACACGCGGACTCGTCTCTGTGAGAGAGCATTTTTAGTTGGCGCGCCAACTTTAAAGAACGGGATTTGTGAATGGACAAAACAATCGCCCTCTCTCGAACAGTTTAAAAAATCTTTAAAAACTGAACTTTTTTCTATAACTTTTAGTTAATGTGAGCTTGTGGGTATTTTGTCTCAAATTGGAGCAATGTTGTAAATTTTCAGTCAATGTATATCACGGATATATCATGTATGTCTGTTTGTGTAAGCTGGTACGTGTGTGTGTGTGTGTGTGTGTGTTTGTTTGTTTGTTTG
The DNA here is from genome assembly GCA_031471865.1 of Melibe leonina. Taxonomy (NCBI): domain Eukaryota; kingdom Metazoa; phylum Mollusca; class Gastropoda; order Nudibranchia; family Dendronotidae; genus Melibe; species Melibe leonina. The sequence goes on along the minus strand of JAUEKZ010022705.1, from coordinate 10,618 downwards.
TGGGTGTGTGTGCGTGGTCATCTAAAAATATACATCGTCATTGTCTATCATTTGCTGTAGATTTAACTCTTAGATCTGATCGGTTTTTGTGCCTGCGTGTGTGCATGTGTGTGTGTGTGTGTAGGTGTGTGTATGCATGCGTGTATGTTTATTTGTGGATATGTGCGTGGAATGTGGTCTTTAGTGTTGTCATCATTTCTCTGTTGAATCAGTTGCTATTTGTTACCGCCATTGTAAAGCGCTTTGAGCTCTTGGGAGAAAAGGCGCTCTATAAAACTATGTATTATTATTATTATTATTATTATGGCCACAGTTCAGTAAGCCGTAGAATTGAAGATAAGACGAGCATGTTTTAGCAGGCTAACGAACGATGAAGTAAAGCTTGTATCGGCCATGCCTTGGGATAAACACTCTTGACACAGTAATCTCTATCTACACAATCTCGTTATGTGTAATAACTAGTCACTGTGTGCTCTGACCTTATAGTGCAACTCAAGACAGACAGATCCGGTCAGATAGAGGCGAACGCGGACACCGCCCCCTTCGTTGCGATCTCGTGAATGTGTAGTAAAAACATCAAATGTTAATTGTTGCGAAATAAGAAACTCATGTTGTTCGGATACAAAAACTACGACGAGAAAGTGTGAGAAATGCATATGAAAAAAAGGGTAGAGATTTAGAAGAAGAGAAAAAAAAAGTTGATTACATGACGATGGACGAGAGACTTTCGGCCTCGGTCTCTGGATCGGGATTGAGAAGAGCGACTACTTGAGTTAGATAAACGATCATTTCTTGAGGCTTAGGCCTATGATAAAGTGAAAAACAATTGGTATTGTGCAAGCAAGTTTGAAGCAAAAGGGAGCCGGAACAAAGTTAGATCTAAGTTGTTGGGAATGGTGCGTTTGTGGATGTTACACAAGATGCACGACACAACTTGCACATATAATATATTATATATATATATATATATATATATATGACAAATTAAATATTTCATAGATGATTTTAAATAGAGTCTATAATATATGAATATAAAATAATGAAAGCGTCGCATTATGAAAGTGGAATAAGTATTTTTGTGAACTGAACGTAGGTCTACATTAATTTTTTTTAAATAATGTCGACACAGTGAACGTCTTATCTCTGGCACAAAAAATCCCAGCAGATATCGCTCTACTTGTTTATGAGGAAAATAATGAAGGGAGATAAAAACAACAACAACGTGACAACGGTGACTGGTTGGTTCCAGGAATCCTCTTTTTTCCTAGAAAGCGTCCATTATGTACATGTTATCGTGTCACGTCGTGTTAAAGTTAAAACAAACAGGTCAGACACATCGACAAATAGATTGTGAGAAGTATTATTTCTCTTCTTTTATCGCACTATCTTTCAACGTCCATGTTCTCTGATTCACTACGTATTTCAAACTTTATATTCTCCATTTCTTAAATTCTTTTACGTAGGTCTTCAACGAAAAGAAGTTTAGTTCTCACACACTAAAGAATAACAATAAAAGTAGAAAAAAATACAACGACAAATAGCTGTGTCCGGAATTCGCTTCTTTTTTAGAAAGCGTCCATTATGACATGCTATCCTGGTGACGTTGTGGATTAAAACAAACAGGACAATAGACTTCACAATAGATTGATAGAATCTGTCGGGGTTTTGTTGTTGTTTTTTGGGGGTTTTTTGTGGGTTTTTTTTTTTGTCTTTTTATCTTTAAACATCATTGTCATGTTTCAAACGTTATATTTTTCCATTCTTCAAGCCTTTTCACTATTCGAATAGATAGCAATCCTCCTCTTCGTCTTCCTCCTCTTCCTCCTCACCCTCCTCCTCCTCATCCTCCTCCTCCTCCTCATTCTCCTCATCCTCCTCCTCCAACTCTTCATCCTCCTCACCCCCCTCCTCATCCTCCTCACCCCCTCCTCCTCCTCCTCCTCCTCCTCCTCCTTCTTCTTCTTTTTCTTCATCATCGTAACCATCCTCCTCGTTCTCCTCTTCTTCTTTCTACTCCTCCTCCTTTACTTCTTTGTTATCTTCTTTTGTGTCTTGGTAGAAAGCAGCTGGGTTGATAGAATTAGGTAAAATTCTACATACAACATCCAGGACTGGAAGAAGATGTTTTATTATTGCAATGTAAGCTTCTACGGTACAAATGCCCAAGTATCCGTTGAAACTATAATCATCATCATGATTATTCTTTTTCTTGTTATCATTATCATCTTTAATCTTCATCATCATAATCATAATATCAGTTCTACTATTACCATGAAAATTATCATCATCTCCATGATCATGATCATCATAATCATCATCATAATCATCATAATCATCACCATCATCACCATCATAATTAGTATTATGAGTACCACTATTACCATGGAAATCATCATGATCATCATCATAATCATCATAATCATCACCATCATCACCATCATAATTAGTATTATGAGTACCACTATTACCATGGAAATCATCATGATCATCATTTTGATTGTTACTAGGGCCACTATTACCATAAAAATTATCATCATTACCATAATCATCGTCGTCATCATCATCAGCATCATCATCAACACCATTATCATTCATCATCATTATTATTAAAATTGATTTTAACACCATTAATATTGATATAATTATAATTCAAACTCACATTATTCCCCATCGTGTAGTATGTCTGTGTAGTAGTCCCTGTCTTGCTGTAAGTGTGAGGTTAACAAACGAAGCAAACAGCGTAGTGTAGACTGTCTGACTGATACAGATAGGGCGTGAGTAAGTGTGTAGTTGTATTACACAGAGATATTGTGTGGATCTGTGAGATGATGAACAAGTCACAAAGTCAGTGATCGTCCCATCGCCTATTCGCGGTGTTTTATTTTATCTCCGGTGCTATTCCTGGTATCTGACGCATACGCACATGCACATACACACACACAACACATACACACAGATACTCTCTCTCTCTCACACACACACACACACACACACACAGACATGCACACACACACACACTCTCTCTCTCACACACACATACACACACATACTCTCTCTATCTCTCTCTCTCACACACACACAGAGAGACATGCACACACACACTCTCTCTCTTTCACACACACACATACACACATACACATACACTTCCACCCTCACACGCACATGCGCATACACACCCACCAACACACACTCTCTTCTCTTTCTCTCTCTCAATCTCTCTCTGTCACAAAATTTACACTCCCTCTCTCTCTCTCTCTCTCTCTCTCTTTCTCGCTCTCTCTCTTTCACACACACATTCACACAGACACACACATACACACTCTCTCATACACACACATACACCCACACACTCTCTCTCTCTCCCTCTCCCTCACGCACACACACACACACATACATACACACACATATAATCTCTCTATCCCTCTCTCACACACATACACAGACACTCACTCTCTCTCTCGCTCTCTCTCTCTCTTTCACTCAGACACATACACAAACACACACACATATAATCTCTCTATCCCTCTCTCACACACATACACAGACACACACTCTCTCTCTCTCTCGCTCTCTCTCTCTCTCACTCTCTCTCTCTCTCACACACACACACACACACACACACATATAATCTCTATATCCCTCTCTCACACACATACACAGACACTCTCTCTCTCGCTCTCTCTCTCTCTCTCTCTCTCTCTCTTTCACACACACACACACACACACACACATACACAGTACACTAACACCAACACGACAACACGTGATGAGCCCTACTGCTACTCCATTGATAACGATGACAAGTTGTGTCGTGCATCTTGTGTAACATCAACCAACACACCACCCCAACAACTTAAGCCTTACTTTGTTCCGGCTCCCCATTGCTCCAAACTTACTTATACAATACCGATTCACTTTATCATAAGCCCGGGCGATCCCAACGTGTCTCGGTCTCGGGAAATGATCGTTTGCCTAACTATAGTTGTCGCTCTTCTCGATCCCGATCCAGAGAACGAGACTGAAAGTCTCTCACCCATCGTGACGTAATCAACTTCCTGTTATAAAATATAGAAAGTTTTGTGATAGGAGAATAAAGTTTTGATTGATTGTATGCATTTCACCGCACACTTATATAAATGGAATTTACCATACCCATTATTTTCCATCCATTCTCTGTGTGTGCAAAGTCTTGTAACTGTATTAGATATGTGATTGCTGATAGATTTTTAGAAAGTTTGTACTTTTTTCGAAGAAAATCCATATTTCCGCCATTGTTACCTAATTGTTAAAAAAATAATCTTTTTTTTTTAACTTTAGTGGGATCTGTTCACTCATTAACTTTGTATTTAAATCTATTAAGGTAATAAACTATTTTTGAGGGATTAATTTAGTATTGTCCAGATCTTCTTGTCTTAAATTTATGTTTCTCAAGGGCATTCACTCGACAACACACATCTTGAAAAGATAAGTGCTCTGATTCTCAATATAATTTGACAGCAGCAGTAGTTTCGTTTGGGGTTTATGCCTCCCCATTCCAACGTTTTGCCCAATCACGGAACGTATCGTTACAGCTCTGAACCGATCAGAAGCCGCCGTCAAGCTTCGTTACCTGGCACTCGGCGACCAGATGCTCCACCGTCTGCGGACACCTTCCGCAATGTTTACACGTGGGGGAGTCAGCGCTTCCCCAGACGCGTAGTGTGGCCTGCGTCTTTGCGCATCTGGTACGCAGTCTATTCGCCGTCACCCACACGGAAGTCGAAACCGAGCTGGGTCCGATAGTCCGCGGAGCCCTTCGGAGCGGCTCTGTCCCACTCTAGATTCCACGCCTCGTTCACATCGAGACCGGCCAGGGGAGCACTGTAGAAGGATTTCCTCCTTGCCAGTCTCGCTGTGCTCGGGGCGTGTCTCAGCACTTGTACCAGGGGGAGGGCGCGTCCAGACCTTTCGCTTTGTCCCGCCAACGCCGCAGAACCACCTCGCGCCTCGATATGGGGGTGAACAGCCGCCTCACAGTGACCGTCTCAGGCCTCCCACTCCGGCTTCCGAACCGACCCCGGTCGATCCCGGATAGCCAATCCATTCCAACCTATAATTTGACACTTTAGTCCAAATCCACCTGCACCTAGGCCTGCACTCATCAAAGGCTAACACATTATAATTGCACCGATGGATTGCAGTTTAGCACGGTTTCAGGGTCAACGTCAATTAATGCTGGACTAGGAATAGGACAAAAAAGCTAACGGCGACTGTTAATTTCTTTCTTAGAGAACCATCAGCCGCAATGACGTTATTAACATTTAGTAAAAGGGGAAAATCTTTAATCCTGACCGTGTAGTCTACAGGATTAGCTTCTATCCAAGACTTTTGGAAAGGGTGTAGGGATATAACGTTAAACGGTAATACCGCTGTTTATCGCTCAGACTACTGTCTGATTTACCGATGATGATGATGATGATGATGATGATGATGATGATGATGATGATGATGATGATGATGATGATGATGAGGATGATGATGATGTTGATTATAATGATAGCAACCCTTGATTTCAGCAAAGCATATGACACCGTGTCACATCATGATACGCTCCTCTACAAATTAGAAAACTATGCCAACACCGTTACTATTTGGAAAGTGTTAACATCTTTGCTAGGTGAAGGGCAACAATATTATGTGACAATTGAAGGGAAATTCTTGGCAAAGGACAAGATGGAATGGAAGTCTTTTGTTGCTATCCTAGATATACATTGATTGGGGTAACTGTTATTTGAAAGGTGCCGCATATTAAAAGTGAAAAAAAATTATTAGAGTTCAAACTTCTTGTCCTACTTGTAATGATGAAAACTAATTTCAGGTGAAACCATCTTCCCCGTCCCCCGCTCAACTCCGCCTCCCCATTTCTATTGTTACATGCAGGATATTATGATATCCATTATCATCATCATTATCATCATCATATCATCATCATCATCATCATTATCATCATCATTATCATCATCATATCATCATCATCATCATCATCATCATCATAGCCTTTCAACCATGGTAGAGTATAATAAGCCACGGACAAGTTCCTTCCATTCATCTGTATCCTGGCTCATCTTTTCAAGTTTATATAAATTATATATTCATATAATTTCATAGAATGCAGATAAACGTATACTTTAAACGTGCACATTTATCTTGCATCTTTCCTCTTTTTGTTTTTATTGTTATCATTGTAGTATGTGAGTGATTATATAATCTGTTGCTTTCTCTTTTTTTTCATCCTTTTCTTTGGTGAACAGATGAAGACACCCTAGACATCCAACATGCTTTGATGTTGTGACCACTTTGATGTTTTGATTGCTCTGTGGCAGGGGATAAGAAGGTGCGGAGCACTAAGATGCACAGGTCCAGCTTTCCTCCGGTTTACTGGGACTGGACCAGACCGTGCACACCGGACCGTGCACACCAGACCGTACGCACAGACCGGACCGCACGCGGTCTTGAAATCAAGGACAGGTCCGTAGGCAGCAGGCCACGGACGTAAAGACCGGTCCGTGCTCAGCTGTAGTAGAAGGTACGGGACGGGAATCATTATTGATAACAGAATCAGGCCTCTACCTGCTGTAGTCGAGGAACCGATGATGGTTGGAGCTGCTGATGACTTGGGCTTTAGCCCAGGGGTAGGTAACTATGACAGGCATGAGTGATGGAGAGTTCACGTTTTGCATGTGTGTGGGGGTTTGCCACTAAGCGAACCACGAACTCTTCACGCACTCACTCTTGTCATCCATTATAAGTTAATCTGGCAGTTCAGTTCTCCGTCTGTCTTGTCAAGTGAGCAGGAGTGATGGCCGAACCGCTAGAAACACAGAAAAAATCCCGCGAGGGTTGGGTTCGATTCCTACAGAAACACTTCGGGTTGTTGGGTTGGGGTTTTTTTTGGGGGGGGGGGGGTTGTTGCCCCTGGTTAAGAAAATGTATTGCTCCGATGGTTTAACTTCTTATGTGTCGTATTGGTGCCAACCAAAAGTTCATTTGGAGAGAGGAATCTTCGATAGATAGGCATCATATTCCAATGTCGAGCTTCCGTTTGAAGCTACAAAATCTGGGATAAGCACCTTCCCTGTGGGTCAGAGGGTGCTAAAGAACCTGCTTATTATGATGGACAAGAACCAGTTATTCGATGGATGGGGCTAACAGTGACAGAATTGTTTAGCCTCTCAATCCTAATGGGGATTTTTTAAATATTAAAACAGTAACTAACTACATCAAAGTCTTCAAATCAAATTTCAGAAAATTTCAGTCTTTTGGCATATGTCAGTTCACTGAAATCTGATTTATTTGGTTAAAAAAACATGCAAATATTGAAGACGTTGGTGTCTTTAGCATTGGAAGGGTTAGTGTTTTTACAAAAAAATCGGATTTGGCAAATGCATCATTTATAGATAAAAAAAACTTTAGAAATTTGGTTGGTTGATGGATTGGTTGTTCTTTTGGTTGGTTTGTTTTTCTGTTGGTTGGTTTGGTCGGTTGGTTGATTGATTTGTTGGTTGGTTTGTTAGTTAGTTGGTTGCAGCCTGTTTCGTATAACCCTTTCATTCCCGGCCATATCAAAGGAGGTGCTCTCTAGACAAATTACCGCTTTGCCACACAGAGATAACTGGGGGGATCACTCAAATATCTCACCAAGTCACAGTCTACTGACACCAGGCCTATCAGTCTTAGCACTGTTCTCATCACCTTGCAACTGAAATGACATTTTTAACGTCTATGACGCGGCCGGGATTCAAACCACCGACCTACCGATTCCGAGACGGACAATCTATCTATCTATTGAGCTTACAAGGCCAAATATTAAAATCAAGACATTATGATAAAGTACATGCATTCTTTAATCACATTTCACCACTTGGCTCTGGTCTGGGTTGTTTTGTTTTTTAAAATATAGTTCCAGGCCGATAAAGAAAGCAATATATGTTAATAGATCACTGACGAAACAAAACGGCAGGTAAAGTCTATACCCCCCCCCCTCCCCACTCCCTCTTTTGTTATTATCAAAGACTTTCACTTCACACTCTCTCTTAGAATCACTTGTCTGAAGGCCTTGCGATAGTTTGTGTTTTTGTAGTAGTAGAAGAATATATTCATTGATGCGTTGATAGTTTCACTCATATAAGTGCCCCTTAAGCTGAGAATCAGCAAGTTTCTTTTCATGCCAATGAGGCTGAACTCTGGATCAAGCTCCATTGTTGCAATGATGAGCACGTTTGGTAGGAAACAAACAATGAAGAGGACGGCAATGGACACTACCATCGTTGCCACTTTCTTCTCTTTTGAGGAGCCTTCCGAAGATTTGGTACCGCCCTTGGCGCCCTCTCGCCACCTGGCCTTCCTGTTTAAAGTGGTGATGAGCAGAGTGGTGCAGATGATGACAGAGATAAAAATCAAACACGGTAGAAATATGTTGTAGATAGGTCTGTGGTATCGTTCTATATCATCATATTCAGGGATGATCACAAGACTTACGATGCTTTTGTTTAGGCTTTTGTAGAAGACAAATTCATGTCTATTTGAATACGCAACAGGCACGAATGCTGCGATTAAAATGAAATAAGTAAAAATGATGAAAATCGTCATCCTCCTCTTTGTGATTATCGTCTTTACTTTAAGAGGCATCATCACGCAGAGACATCTTTCGAGCGTGATGAAGCAAGTTAGAACTCCTGTGATTCTAGTGAACACCATATGTAACGTTCCACTGTACACCAGGTGTATCATATTGGGGTCAAAGGGCAAATCTAGCTCCTGAAACCATGGGTTGATACAGATGGACCACCAGATGAGGCAGAAACACCCGAGGAAATCTGCAATCGCGAGGCTGAAGAGGCTGACATTGATGGAGTCTTTGAAGCCAATTTTCCAGAATACGATTAGGTTGATGGTGTTTGAAACCATTCCGAAAAGGATGACGACTTGGCAGATAATTACGGAGTTGACGATCCCGAAAATGTGCAGTTGTTCAGGGCTCACTATGGACCAGCCAACACTGACGCTGTCATTTCTGCCATCCATCGTCACTTCGGAGTAATTCCCCCTGTTTCAGGTTACCAACTTTACCTATCTATACACAGGAACCGCAACTCTTTGGAGCTTTACCTGTGAAAAAAAAACGATTTGGAGAGAGAAAAAATAAAATCATTGTTATGATATCATATCTGTTACTGTTACTTCGCACATATTTTCATGCTCTTAAATCTTCCCTTTGATATCCTCCACGGAGAAATTTGCTTTCTAGAAGGACAGAGCACTTTAGTACACAAAGAAGTTTGATAGTTTTTACTGGCCCACAGCTGGAGTTTATACCAGTTTCTTTAACGTGAAGCGGACAAAAGGGAAATGATTGCTGCTCTCTGGATGGGACGCAGCTTGTTTTACCCAACTCATCCAAATTACTTGTGGATTGATACCCATCTTTTATCAGGGTGGAGTGAGACGATAGGGGTAAATTTCCATGCCCAAGAAAAAAACAAAAACCGAAGTGCCGCTGATAGAAATCGACCCGGTCCCCTCGGTTTCTATGCTGCGCCGTCACTACCAGTGAGGCCAATGTGCCTCCTTTGACACAAAGGTCAGTAAAAAAAATTCTTGCCTTCCTCGCACAATAATGCACGTCGTGGGACGCCACGGCACGAAACTGCCAGCCTATCAACCTGGCCATCCGCTCCGGATAGACTCGCAGATTTGTACTGTCGGCCTGGCGATGGGTGCCGTGACAGGGTACAGCTTTCGATTCCGCTCAGGACGCTCCTCTTGTTTTTTCATATTTTTTTTTCATTTTATTGCTTTCTTTGATTTTGTTTCGTGACTATACAGCATACTATTTCAAGTTTGACTCGTAGTTATACACGTACAAACGATTTCAGCGACGGACGCTTAGCAAGCTCCGCTGCGGAGCCGGTTCGAAGCCACACTAAAGACGTTAAAGCCGTTTTTTTACCGGCTGTCCCGCATGGGCATGCTGGGCATTATGAGAACAGTGCTAGGACTGGTTGGCCCGGTGTCAGTACCTATACGGTCACTGGATGAGATATTCGAGATAGCCCTCCCTCCATTTGCATCTGTACGGCAGACCTTTACCAAACTCCGCCTTTTTTATGACCTGAATAATTGTATTAGAAATAGCGTTCAAGTAGCAAAATAACTGACCAAGAAAAACAGTGACAGATTCCTTCCTTGATCCACTTTTTGTTCTCACAAGTGGGGCTGTGTAATTGTTTACCATACCCTTTACTCGTGTACATAAGGCTCGCCCAGCCCTAGCGTGTACGGAAGGTTTTAAACTGTCTTGGTAGGACCTCGTGAGTTGAATCGATGAAGTGTTCTCGGCGATTTGTCCTCGGTATTATTGTTAAGACGATGAACGTAAGTAAAGGTCTGAGTGTGTACTTTTTTTTCCTCTCCAGAGTAACTGTAAGTTAAGAAAAAAAATCGAGGTTTCTGGGTGTTGACAAGGTATTCTCAAGACACAACATCTCTGTGCAAACCTTTACGAAATTACAAACATTTTGGCGAACGATCATTTTCTTTTGTTGGTCCATTGGTTTGGAATAATCTGCCTGTCTCTATT
>JAUEKZ010022594.1:0-18358 GCA_031471865.1 Melibe leonina | reverse complement strand
GTCCTTGTACTCGTATGACGACCGTGTATACTGGCTCACATTACTGTTGAGAAAAAATGTTTATTTTGCTTTTAAAAGCTTGTTATTTCACGGTGACGACAGTCTAGTTTTAGACTAGATCCGCCACTGAATAAACAGTGTTATCATGAAGAGGGGAGAAGTGAAAATAGTACACTTGTTGTTGCTGGCAGGATAAAAGCATATTGTCCTTATGACGTAAAACGCAATGGGTCTATATTTTCATGGTGGTTTGACCTAATTGCTAAGGTCTTTGTACACGACGGTGGTTTGACCTAATTGCTAAGGTATTTGTGCACGACGGTCGTACGATGTTAATTTGGCCTTGTAAACGACACAACCGAAAACAGTAATAAGAAGAAGACTATCACATAACTGAATTCAGAGTGTTTGTAAAATGCGACCATTGTTGTAAGATAGTATGTATATACCTTGACTAACCGCTTAAAACTAAAACTTTTTATTTCTTCTGTCCTGCAAACTTAGTTCCGATCCCTCAAATATTCAAATATATCCAGTTATTTTTGCTAGTTTTGCTTCAACCAACCCCCCCCCCCTTCCAATATACACACACAGTGAGGGGGAGAGAGGGAGGGAGAGAGATACAGAGAGGGAGAATAGAGAGACAGAGGGAAACAGAGAGACAGGGGGAAACAGAGAGTGGGAGAGAGAGAGTGACGGGGAGACAGAGAGAAAGACAGAGAAATAGAGAGAGGGTGGAAGATGGGGGACACAGAGTAAAGAAAGGCAGAGATAGGGCTTACATTGGGGAGAGAGGGAGACAAAAAGGAATACAGAGTAGAGGGAGAGAGAGAGTGAAGAGAGAGAAACAAGGACGTAGACAGATTGGGACGGAGAGAGATGAAGAGACAGACAGACAGAAAGAGGGAGAGAGAGAGAGGGGGGTGAGACATAAAGAAAAGGAGAGACAATCACAAAAAAATGGCAACCGTTTACTAATACAAAAGACAAAAAAGCGCCCCTGAGCACTTTACAAGCGGAAGGCGACAGCGCTATATAAATGAATTATTATTATTCAGTTTTAAGAGCTACTACGCGTTCAAAATCGACTTTGTGGGTTGATAATTAATGTATGTTAGCTGTCTGGTGTATTTTGTCTTGCTGAACTTATCCTGTGCAGCGTGCATAACCATCGTGTACATAGCCAAAATGATAAATAGGGACAGGACGGTCGTTTGCTCATTTTTTACATTTGGCTATGTACACGACCGTCGTGTACATAGACTCGGCCAAAATTATTATCAATTTTCAAATTAATATTATCATTATTATTATTATTATTATTATTATTATTATTATTATTGTTATTATACCACTACATACCTTATAACTACTCCCTTGATATTTCGAATTGTCTTTTCCTTACCCCCTTCCTCTGCCTTTTTAGGCTAAATATCTCTCAGTCAAAGGACCTCAAATACATAGATCACAAGGCTCTGCTTGCTATTTATTTTCCTCTCTTTTAATTAACAAATATTTGTTCTTTAGATAGGCCAAATTTGTTTCACAATCCAGCCGCCATCTTGTCCTCAAATTTCTCGTTCATGCGTAGTTATTAACATATTGCTGAATAATCCTAAGATCTTTAATGGAGAATGTGTGAAGAGGCGAGTTATGATAACAATGATGATGATGATGATGATGACAATGACGATGATGATGATGATGATGATGATATAGAGGGTTTAATTTTGTCATTGTTTTTTTCGGATCATCATAGATGACAGATGCACTGTTGTCTTGTCCTGTCTACAACTACGTTGTTGTTGTCACTTGGTATATCAATATATGGATATGGTGTAGAATTATCTAGCTTCAGATGACTGCATGGTGCTAAATCCTGTACATAAAAGAAATTTAGTAAAGAACTTATACTTTAACATTGATCAATGGAACCAAGCGTTGATAAAGAGAGGTTTTGGAGGTAGGACAACGCAGAAAGAACTGTCTTTGGATACTCAGTTTAATTCTAGAGTACACGAAAGATAGGCTTATCGGGTTATCCTGTGTTTGGTCTTGTTTGCTAGTTTAGGCGAAACTTATTTGTCCTGCTTCCCTTCATTTTTCTTTCTTTTGAATAGATCAGCGGTGAATGCCCTTACCCAAGGCCTTCTAAGGCCTTGCCTGACCTGGTTTCTTGTCAGTCCACTTGCTGATTGTGCCATTCGCTGTTTGCAGGAGGGATGAAGGGAGGGAATGCGTAAATTCAAATGTCTTTGTGTCTTTGTCGTTCGCTTCTTCTAGGGCGTAGAAATGCGTCCTCTGAAAACTTGAACTACACATTATTTGAATGAGGCGATCTTATTCCACAGAAATTCCTTTCATACTTTTTTTTATTCCATAATTGAAATATTATCCTCAAGTGCTCCTTCAAATCGTGTTAACAAGTGAGGATGTGAGGGGGGGGGGGGATGGGGGCAAAACAACGAACCACAATACTCACTGTTTGTTTTTTGTTTTCTTTTAAAGCATTCAATATTTCAGTGCAAGTAGCCAGGTCATGTGATATCTTCTCTCGTTTCGGGGGTCAAAAACCAAGGAATATAATATTCATCGATTCTTGCTTTTTATCTTTCATTTTTCTTTTTCATCTATGGTCTAGACCCGCTACATAGAAACTTGAGATCACTGTGTAAATTTTAGTTACCGGCGCTACGATGAAACATAAGAATATTTTCGCGAGTCTTGCCTTATGTGTCTATAAATTTACATCAGCTTATTGTAAGTATTTTTTCTATCGTTTCTCACCATAACGTCCTACTGAGCAACTTTCCTTACTGCTCGCTTTCTAAAATCTGGTTGGAGATTCTATCATTCTGCATTCTATTGATATTACAATAGATGGCAAAATCTAGTTGGCACTGTTCCATAATAGTTTGACGAGTTGTCAGCTTTTACTTGGTCTCGAATTTTGATACCCTATGAAGTTTTTTCCTTTCACTTCTGCAGCGTGTAAACTACTTTTATTGCTGCTGTCTCGAATGAATGGTTATGATATTATTAAAAAATGAATGTTGACATTTTAGTATATGTAGTGAGTTCCCACCAAAAAATGGCTCAATCATTGGTCTCAACATTACTTCTCTTTGATCAGTTATTCACAAATTTCGCCAACATACCAGAAGCGCAGGATGTTATGATTGTAATAGTAATTTAACTCCAGTTAATGGATGGTATAAATCTTTTTAGCAAAGAGATAAATAAGGAATGCCAAAAACAATAATGCACTGATTACACACAAACAATATTGTAGGTGAAGAGATCTTTATTGAATTTTTGCTGCACTATGATTTAGGCCTAAAGACAAACAATCTTTCATAAATCCCCTGGTCACACTTAAATAGAAAGAGACAGAGCAGGGGGGGGGGAGTGTGTGCGTGTGTGTCTATGTCTGTGTGTGTGTGTATGAGAGAGAGAGAGAGAGAGGAAAGACGCCAGTGATGGAAAATATTATATTGATGCTCAGACTATTGCAAGTCATTCATTTTTCATACTATAATTTGTCTATTGAAGATAATTTTACAACTTCATATAAGATAGAAGAAATTGACATTTTTTTAAAGTTTCTTTGTGTTTAACAAGTCTGTAACCGACCACGTTGAAATGCGCCGAGTTAGTCAGTTAACTAGAAGAAAAAGAATATGCGAACCAAGCATATGATTTTAATTGGTTAATTGTGAAAGTATATGTTGCTATGAATTTTGTGTATTCGTTTTCAGTTAAATGGGAGACGAAGCTGCTAATAAAACAATGGGATACCTCAAGAATCTCTACAATTCAACAATGGCCATGGCAGGTAAGCGAGCAATTAGTGCTTAGGCTGGTAGGGACTTTTAGATAATATACTAGTTCCTGTTGGATAGTTGTTGCGTTATTGCCTGTTCAACACCCTTTCTGAGTCATTATCAAAGGCGTGGCTCTCTATAAATGTTAGCATGCCACGACATTGCAATAAGCAAAGGCCTCAATTTGAATATCTAATCCAGTCATTGTATACTCTCTATGGTATACAGCTCAACTTTAGGATTGAGGATTAAGAAAGCAAGTAGGAAAAAAACTGGATAAATTGCTTACTTTTCTAAATTTAAAAAGATCTGAAATTGGAATACGAGAGTATAACATTAATATTAATAACATTTTTAAAAAATCTGGTCTTTGGTATTAGACGTACCACGCTAACCCTCCACCCTTATCAAAGGGGAAACAAAGAAAGTGATTAATAGGCCAGTATAGTAGGACAAAGACAAGGAGCAAAATACGAAGCTACGTTTTGTGTGTTTATTTTGTTATTTTGTTCTTTTGTTTAGTCTCGTTTGTCTTGATAAAGACCTTTGGTCGAAACGTCGCTTGTTTTGTCTTTGTCCTACTATACTGGCGTATTAATCACTCCCTTTGTTTCACCTTTGGGAACCACTGGCCTAGCGATCCCATCTCTTGTTACACTACACCCTTATGCTGTGTTATAGATCCAATGGCTGGAGACTACCCTCTCATGGGGTCTCCCCAAAACGCCCTGATGCTGGTGGGCCTCTATGTCTTGGTGTGCGTGCAAGGCCCCAAGTGGATGGATGGTGTCAAACCGCTACAATTCAAGAAAACCATCGCTGCCTACAACTTTGCCATGAGTCTATTCAACCTCTATATTTTTGTAAATGTAAGTATGGTAACAATCTACTTAATATGTTTTTAGCAAACGATCTACCTACATACTTACCTATCAATCAATCCACATACCTAACTACTACTACTAGCTTACCTACTGGCCTACCTATCTACCTACGTTTTTTACTTCCCATCTAACTATACACATATATAACTGCCTGCTCTCCAATTTCCAACAGACCTTCAAGCCCACATAGCTCCCCAACAACATACACGCACCTATTTCTATTCAACCATTACACCTTTTTAACTACGTAC
Organism: Melibe leonina; assembly: GCA_031471865.1. Classification (NCBI taxonomy): domain Eukaryota; kingdom Metazoa; phylum Mollusca; class Gastropoda; order Nudibranchia; family Dendronotidae; genus Melibe; species Melibe leonina. The sequence goes on along the minus strand of JAUEKZ010022594.1, from coordinate 13,399 downwards.
GAACTTACCTACACTCGTGCCTACCTTCCTACCTAGCTTCTTACCTACTTACCTACCTATCTGCCCAACTGCTTTCCTACGTAACGACATACGTTTTTTACCACAAATTAACCGACAGGAAGGGAATAAACTCTATCTGCTACTTACTTACCTTTCTGTCTGTCTTTATTACAAATAATCTCCTTGTACCCTAAAATAAATATTAGTGAAAACCTACAATGCGTGGATATTACTTAACTCCCATCCATGAATATCACCTGCTTTTTGCTGTAAGATTCTGTATTCGGCTTTTTTCTCCAAAATACTATATTCTTCACGACGTCAAATTTCACCTTATCAATCACAGCAGCAGCAGTAGTAGTAGTAGTAGTAGTAGTAGTAGTAGTAGTAGTAGTAGTAGTAGTAGCAGTAGCAGCAGCAGCAGCAGCAGCAGTAGTAGTAGTAGTAGTCGCAGTAGCAGTAGTAGTAGGCATGGTGGTAGTTGTAGTAGTAGTGGCGGTAGCAGTAGTAGTAGTAGTAATGGTACTATTTGCTGTGCGTAATAAACACCATCATTTCGTTATTCATAACTAAGGGCTGTGCTCTGGATCCCGATTTAAATATAACAAATAGAGGTTCAGGAGGCTATTTTATCCAACCAACGGGCGGGATTGTGGTAATCATTTGCATACACAATCACCGCAGCAGATGTCACCTCGTCACCAGCGGGTTGAACTATTCACCGTTTGTTAAACGTCCTGCTATGACATACATGAGTGGCGGATGATTTCAAAGTCAAATAAGAAACATTATCCTGTCATCAATATGCACCCATTGCTGGTATAAAAGGTTTAATAAAATATGCCCAGCACGCGCTCTACACACGTACTTAAACGTGTAAATGTCGTAGACCTAAGGGATATTTCTTTCATCGGAATTTCCACACAGAAAGTCTTACTATCTAGAGCCTCTCGCGCGTGGTGGCTGGATATTGTATTTAGTGCAGTACTGGCGTCATAGCAGATCCAACGAAGGCCATGGTTCCAAATAACCATGGGACCTTCTGTGTACAGTGTTTCCTAGGGAACAACTCCAGTTGCCTGACATCGTCCTGGTCCCTCCAGATGGGCACGAACACGCCAGGTGACGATCGAGTATTGAGAAGGAATCTGCGATAGACCCGCTCGTTTTGTCCATAGGTAGCAGTTATTTTCACTTGTTTGCTTCCAGTTACGGCCATCGACTAAGCATAGGGTCGGACGGAAACCTTTTTTTTTTTAGAAAATAATCCTTTTTTCCTGCCCATCAAATCACAAACCAATGTTATATGCTTTTTTAGAGTTGCACGCCAGGTTTTAGACCGGGGCTGTAGCTCAATCGGTAGAGTGTCGTCCTCGGAACCCGGCCATGTCACACCTCAGACATTTTAGCAGCTCTGTGTTAAGGGAGCTAAGATTGGTTTGCCAGGTGTCCGTATACTCTGACAGAGAGAGATATTTAAGTAAGCCCTCCATTTATCAATCTCTGCGTGGCAGCACGTAACTTGTCTAGAGAGCTCTGCTTTTGTCATGACCTAAATTGTGTTTTAAGTAGGCAGTAAACAGGCCACAACCACCAACCAAACAGGTTTTATAGGGTTTGGTGTGCTCCACACGCTTTGAGCAATTCGAAAACTGTGACTAGACGCCTGGCTAAAATATCGAAGGTGTAAGGGGACTTCTTACACTATAAACTGAATACAATCGACAGAGTGGTTGATTTGTCAAGACGGAAAAAGACAAGAGACTATGGCTTATCTTGTGTATGTCCATGTTGACCAATCAGCCATTCTATCTATTTTTTGATAAACAATTAAATGTGGAAATTGCTAATAATACGCATGTACGTGATATACTGTTGTTGAAACTAGTGTCCTTATTAGAACAAAAGCAGTCCAAAATTTTACATGTATGCATAAATTTCCCGTGCTCAATCTTGATACTTTATTCCTCAATCTTGATTCTTTATTCCTAGGTTAGTTTTTTTAGTCTTGATGTTCAATATTTTTTCACCATCATGGTTATTTTCTCTCACCATATTCGTCCAAGGTGTCCAGCGGATTGTTGCGCAAAGGTTACTCAATCAAGTGTGAGCAAATCCACACTTATCGAAACCAACCAGATGAACGAATGGTAAATTGATTTATCCTGATAAATATTGTAAAATATTGTCGTCGCTTACTAGTAATTGGCAATGACAATCAAGTCCAATGAAATAACGATAACTTATGCTCAAATTAAAATGCCAGCTTGTGATGGTGATTGTGATAGCGGGTAATGGAGAATGCGATGTAATGATAATCAATGCAATTTTATCATTTAGTTTTTAAAGAATGCATTCAACATTGTTCTTAAAGTGTATTTCGGTGTGCAAAGTAAATATGAATGATACAAGATAAAATAAATGATAATATGAATGAATATATATTTTAAATGCATACATAGATATAATGATGGTACCAACAAAACTTTTGAATCGAAATCTGAGAGACTGAGAACCATTTTACAATAGGCTGAATAGGCATGATTTGAAATGTGTTCATTCTACGGTCATTGATTTTTTACTGTCTTGGCAATGCATGTGAAAGAATATATGATGATTTTTTTCTCCAGTGGTTGAACGTGGGCTGGCTCTTTGTCCTATCTAAATTCGTGGAATTTTTCGATACAGTAAGTGCTATCCTTAGTATCATGGTCTTGACTTCTTCTTTTACACTCCCCCCCCCCCCTTCTACTTCCAATTACAATTAACCGACAGACTCGGCTGGACCGAGTTTTGGTGTGGTTGGTGACCTACCTCTTAAACATAGGAGCTGGTTTTTTTTGGGGGGGGGGGGGGATTAATGTTTAAGTCACTAACCTTAAAGTTATATGGTGGAGCATATTTTCAAAGGCTTTAATGTTGTTCATAACCTTGGCCTAATTGTTATCATCTACGATAATCATCTCATCTTTCTCCTCCTCGTCCTTCTCATTCTCCCCCTTCTCTTCCTTCTCCTCTTCAACAAAATGTGGATAATCTTTCAAGGTTAGGGACTTGTGTTGTAAAAATGTATTTCTGTTTTTGACCACATTCTCTCTTGCACCGTCATGGCAGGTTTTCTTCATCCTGAGCAACAAAATAAGTCACGTGACCTTCCTGCACTGCTACCACCATGCGGTGATGGCCTGCTTCACATGGTTGGGCTACAAGTTCATGCCTGGAGGCACCAGTAAGTGGAGGCCCATCGTGGCCATCGTAGATCCACCATTACAGTTATGCTCACACCTTCCTTGCACAAAGACAATAAGGGTCAACACAATAATAAGAGTTTAACCTTTTCTTAACCTTCCTTTTTAGATAGCCTGCTGTGGTAATTTTTCGAAACTAATGTGTAAACAGGACAATTATCTGTTTTTAAAGTCAACTTTTGCTTTATCTTTGGAGGCCTACTATATTATTTAACGGGGCTTTTTTAATCTGAATCAATCAGGGCACTAATAGAAGCACTAATAAAAATCTTGATTTAGAATTAATTGTAATTGTAAGTATTGATATGTTGCTTCAGTTCTTGGGTTAATTACGGCAAGGCTTTTTTTCTCCTCGCCAGATACCATCTACACGCTGCTGAACAGCTTTGTACACGTGGTGATGTACATCTACTACGGAATGGCTGCCATGGGCCCAGGGATGCGGAAGTATTTGTGGTGGAAGAAATACCTCACTATCGTGCAAATGGTAAGAAATACATATGCGAATTATATTTAGGCCAAAGATTTTTTGGCCTTATGCCTCGATTTTAAATAGCCATACATCATTTTCTGTTGCCTCTGTGTAGTGGGGTCGTAAATTGTTGATGCCTAAATTGTGACCACCATTTAACAGCATGGCTGTTGTAAAATATACTACTTATCATATTCGCTTTGTTTGGCTATGTTCTATTACTACAGTAAATAATATATTTGGTCAGAGAATTGGTGGTGTCCCAATAAATGATGAAGACTAGATTGTACGGAATTATTGTAATAGCAACAGTCAAATTAAGATATTGAGTTGCCTATACCTAACAGTGCGTTTTGGTTGTCTCAATGAGTTGAACATTCGCCTCCGAACTGGCCTTAGCAGCAATCTAACCTGCCATCGGCATTCTGGGACCAACCCTAAGACTGGTTGGCCTGGTCACGTCATGTTGTGACCGGGTGAAGAATTTCTTGTTGATGAGGCATCTATTTAGCCTTAGCATTCTCCCACATCTTAGCCCAAAGCGGGGATTGGGTCGTCAAAGAAAGATGGGAGGTTGTTTGACAATTTTATAATGCTGATGGGAAAAATTATTGATGTTGTCATTTGTAGTCATTGTTTTTTACTTCAGATTATGACAGCTACTGGTAATGCACGATTCTTTCTGAGGGTGTTTTGATATGCTTGTTGAATATTTTGTACACCGTTGTTGCATTTCCTGTTTTGCGCTGCCGTTTAAATGGTGTCCACTGAATATGTCTCATATTTCGTTACACAATAGTTGTTGTCATGCCACGGTGAAGTGAGCAGCGCGGACTATTTCAATGCCTTTTGGTTTTTTTTCGTTGCTGTGTCCCAAAATAGAGATGCATACTCTAGAGCTGGTCCCGCTGGGGCTTTGTAGCTTTGGGCTTCTATGCTGCCAGCCAAGGCTTGGTGTGCTATATCCTTCCAGGAAAGCCTCGATGTCATTCCCCACACGAACCTGCTGCTGCTTTGTTAACGAATGTTCCGCTGGGTTCCTATCAGAACATGTCTGATGAAATGTTCAGTTCCAAATATTGATGTTATTTCTACGGCTTGGGTTTTTTCAAGTTAGCCTCTTAACTGATCTTGGCCAGTTGCTTTGTTTATGTTGAATAAGACTACCTGTACCTCTCAGTATTGCCATGTCTGACATGAATGGGTAGGGAATGATATCTTTTATTAGGACGTTGTTCTCATCATCGCGCAAAAAGGCGGAAATGATTTGGTTGTATCAAGCGAATCTTTGTGTGACAGAACGTTGACTTGTGTAGGGATCTTGCCTTGGATACGAACCAACTTATGTGATTTAAAAAGTAGGTCAAACAAGCAACAGCCAACTACTGTCATATCAAGGTCTTGAGCATCTGCTGACGCCACACTGAATCTGCACATCAACCCATGGGCGGTAATCCCATACATAAACCAATAATCCAAACACTGGTACCTGGATTTATATTAATTTAGCTCAACTAAACCTGTCAGACTCGCTGCAATTGTGCATGCCCATCCCCTATTCAGGCAGTTGGTTGTTATACCCCACATGGTTTGAGAAAATCAAGCTTAGATTTATCCTGTAACAGGACCAGCAATAATAGCACACTACTTCTAATGCCGGGCTGTGTGTGTGTTGGGCTAAAAACAGCAAACTGATTTACTTGAGTAGGCAGCGGAGGAGACGAGATATTCAAAACGAGATGACTTTGCTCTCGGGTTTGAAGGAGCGTCACAAATACTGTGGTGACTGGGTGAGATACACTAGTTAATTTGTCTAGATATCTTCGCCTTTGATATGAACTGAAATGTGTTAAAGGGCATCACATTGGCAGCGACTAACGACACAAATTCTGTGCAGAATGCAGCCTAATTGTTATTTCTACCGGCAATGCAATATGTACCTTTGTCTTTCTTGTTGTAATGAATTAACAGTATATACCTCCTCCGTGGGTGGTCCACATTAGTAGAGCCAGCTGGGTTATGCCTTATTTCCGTTGTAAATTTTCAGTCTTAAAAACTCAATGTTGATTCATACTAACGGGCTCTGCTGCTGCATATTGTGGTCTTAGTATTCAAATTTATGTTGTAACCGTAATGATAAAACAGACATTGATTTGGCACGGGAATTTTATAACCTAGTACTAGGTACTATGCAGTGGTTGTAATCGTATAAGTACTTAGTAATACGATTATAACCACTGTTTGTTACAAATCTTAACCAACTCAGATATATTTTTGATCTCTTTTATCGTTTTTCTTCCCCCAGAGCCAGTTTTTGATATTTCTCACTCAAGGAGCCATCAACGTATACTACGATTGCCCCAGCCCTGCAGTATTTAAATATTCTGTATACGTATTCACCCTCTCCATTCTCATTCTTTTCATCAATTTCTACATCAAAGCTTACTTCAGCAAGAAGTCAACTCCTGTATCTAATGGGAAAAAATCGCATTGATGTTATTAGCCAGTAGATTAGGTCTAGACCAACTAATTATTACGAATAAAATGTATTCAAACGTTGATAAAGTTATATTTCTATTAACCCTTTCCATGCTAAGGACACCAAAATCTTCAAGATTTGCCTGTTCTTATACCAGATAAACCCGATTTCAATAAACGGACATATTATGCCAAAAGTCTGAATTGCAGGCTTTTGGCATATATGTCAGTTCACTGAAATCTGATTCATCTGGTATAAGAACACGCACATTTCCAAGATTTTGTATATATTTCAGTGGGGTTAGAATCAGGCTGTGAAAGGGTTAAGGTGGACATTTAAATATATTGTTCGTTTTTTTCCAAGACATTCCCTTTCCGTTTGTTTTTTTTAGTTTCTTGTTGTTTTTTCTAATTTCTTTACATTTTCATGTTCATTTTTTGTCTTCTTTGCGTGAATGATGAAGAGTTGCGTTATGATTCCAGTGCACATGTACTAGATGAACGTACAGTGGAAAATTTTGTCGAATTTCATGAGGACGCAATGGTATCATCAATCATTAAAGATATTTTCGTTATTAAAAATGTGAATCTTGTTCCTATACTTTTATGATGTTTTTTTTTCATATTGTGTACTATGTGTTACTGTTTGGTTTGTCAAGAAAAAAAGAGTGAATGTTTGACCCTGAAATGTCATTACTAGGTAAATTCTAAATGGGTTTGACGTTAAAATTCGGTCTCAGTGGTACCTAAGCTGGTAAAAAAGTCTAAAGATAGTGATATCTTTATTATCATTATTATTGTTTATCATTATTATGAATTAGGAGTAGCGCCACTTAATAAAGTAATCTGTGGCGTTTTACAACTCTCATATTATGTATTGATACATAATGATGATATGATATTGCATGGTTAGAATGTAAAAAATATCAATAATAATGAAATACATTTGTGAAGCTGCTAACACTTCCTGAAACATGCTGTTACTACAGAATGCCAATGACGATGCAGCGTTACTATTCAGCATAACCAACAGGTTGGCAGAAGAATTCATAAAAAAAAAGAGGATGTTCGACCCCATAATGTAACTAACTAAAGACATATCTATAAAGTCATAAAAACACTAATGCTTATGTACACGCATGCCCACGTGCCATTGTTCATTGTAATGCCAACTACAAGCCCTTTATCTTAAGGTATTTTTAATATGTTGGAGCACGACACGCGTCAGCATATATTTTAGTTTTAGGGTTGGTGTTTTACCTTCTAAAGGAGTGCTATTTTTAGACCACGTCAAGTCAGGAAAAGCAGTCAACCTATCTAGATATTTTGTAGGCTGGATGGAAGTCCAACACTAACAGTAACAGCAGCCTTGGCTGTATTTTAATCATTTGAAACTCTTGGTACAGGGATTCTTTAATTTCAGCATTCTATAAAATAATTTTATTACAGTAGTGATGATAGAGATGCTATGTTCTCTTAATAGGCCTATAAGTGCACGCTTGCATATTGGCACCGTAGCAATGAGATACTACTTTTTTAAAACCTTGAACTTTCGTGACGTTGAGTGGCTTCATTACACGCGCAAGTATACAATCAAAATATTTATAGTGTGTCTATTAACAGCACATTCTCTTAATTCAAATTAAAGGTTTAATTAAATATTTGCACAATTTCTTAATTTATTCCAGATCAATCTTTGCTGACTGTTATTTTCGAATAAGAGGTGTAATAAAAAGATGTTTTAACTTGCATTGGTTTTCGGCACTGGTTCTTGAGAATAGCACTCCTAAGGCCGCGCTTTGAGAACTCAATGCCAAAAACCAATACAGGTTCAAAAATTAAATCTAAAGGAACTTATATCTGACTGAATGATTATTTACTGACATTCCTTCCTACATATGGTCCCATGCAACGAACTTTTGAAGCGTTTCTTTCTAAGTTCATGGACAATCTCACCCTGTGAACAGGTTTCATTTTTCAAACTTTAAACTTGGTTGCCGCCAAGAGAAAGGACTGAGTCTTGTTGTTTATTGAGAGTTTTAGGGCGCTATTTCCAACTGCTATGGTCATAAAAGCGCCCAGGTTTAATATAGTAGACTAGTTAAAAGGACAGCCAGAATTTGACGCTGCCAGGAACGTTTCACTGAGAGATGATTTACAGGGGGGGAAAATACACCTCTCACAATCACAAGGCAGGACACACATACACAGATGATGGCTATCACCCACACCATACATTATTTTATCACGGTCCAGGGAGACTACCGCCCTTTGTGTACAAACGTACTCCGTCCTTCAAGATAGCAAGTGGCCCTGTTGTTAGGTACCACAGTGTAACACATGGGGAATTACTATAAAGCTGTTATAAAAACAGACATGGCCAATACTGAGCTGACATATACAAATCAATTGTGTGTGTGTTTGCTTGCTAAAGGAGCCCCGGAGAAAGTAAGATGATCGATAAAGCCAAGAGAGAAGAAGAACTAGCACCCTAGCTGACTAGAACACTATTTCGACTGTGTTGGTTCTTTAGAATGTTTAACTAAATAGATTTGACGTCATCATAAGAGCTCTCTTCTCACAACTGATGACGAAAACCCCATTCATACATATCAAATTGGTTTTATGAAAAAATATTTGTTTTTACAAAACAAAACAATAAACTTCAAAAGATTGTGTCTAGACATCGACTAGCCCATTATCAGATTCCCTTTTCAACTCGAAGGTAAATGATAGAAAAGATAAAAAATACCTACTTGTTTTAATAATATGACAATGTGTAGAAGATCGGTACCTGGAGCTAATAATTGTACTAAATCAAGGTTGCTCTAGACCGTCTAGACGTCTACGAACCATTTTGTCATACGCTTCATGTATACCTGCATACTCAAAAAATAACAACAAATTTAGTAGGTGTCTTGTCATTCTACTATAACTATGATAAATTATTAATTTTCAGCGAAGCTGTAACGGCGTAACTAGTAATAATAATACAATTAATGATATTGATAATAACAATAACAGTATCAATAACAAATTATGATAATTATCATAATGATAATGATATTGATAATTTTAATGACATTTCTACAGCGTCAATATCTCGAGACAACCGGAACTCTATACCCTTTACAGAAAACCATGAGCATTAGGATATCACACAGTTACCGGTAATTAGTAAAAGGAAAACATTGATGATTTGAATTATTAATATTACCCACACTCACACTCTCTTTATTACACATACACACATACACACGCACTCACACACACTAACACTCTCTTTCATGCACATACACACGCACTCTCACACACACAGACACATACACACATAGACACTCACACACACCTACACACAAGCACGCACGCAACTCTTAATGGTTATTTATCAAATACATTTTTTTGCTACTATTTTCTCCAAATCGGGTACACTTGGATGCTACAAGCTATTCAAACCTCCTTTTTCAATCCATTATACTATATTATCAAACAATGAACAATAATTGAAGTGCGTATGCACAAAGTTACAAATGAAAAATACATTAAGTTAATTTGATTTGGCTGTCTATCTTGTGAAAATGCAGCATGGTTTCCACTGACCATTGTTACAGCTGTCGTCTTGATCTTAAGTATGAGTAGATGTTTGTGGCAGGAGGTGCAACACAAAGTCATTGACAGGAAAACGTTGAAGGGAGAAATTAACCCTCTCACAGCGAGGTCCGATTGTAACCAAACAATACACAAAATATTCAGCATTCATTAGATAAATACGAGTTCAATGGACTAACATGATAACATATGTCTGTTCACTGAAATCTTTTGTATCTGGTATAAGAACCGGCAATTTTTTTATGTCTCTAGTTAGTACTTTGAGAAGAAGAAAAAAACCTTAGCAGTGAAAGGGTTAAATTAATATCAGATGATATCGGAGGTCAAGATGTGTGACCATCTCTTTCATCAATAAATAGTGTGTGTTGAGTAAAGTGGGATCGAGAGTAATAATGTACAACAGCTCTCCAGTGAGTCATTGCACCATCTTGTAGGAGGAGAACCCATTGCTGATAATATGTTAGAAGTTTGGATGTTGCTAATTGTTCCAGCATGCCCAAGCACGTACCGTGGAAGAAATGTCCGCCTCAACGAGAAAGAAAATTGCCCAATTATTCTGCCGAACATCCATCTATTTTGGGCTGACTCTCTTTGCTCGAGGGAACTCTAAGCCATAATTAGGATATTGTCACCGAGCCTCTAGATAATATGCCCTTGCCATTTTGCAACAATTCTTTAACCATCAATATTAGGAAATTTGAAATTCTCAGTTCTGTCTTGCTTTCTGGGCGATGCTCTGTTTTCACTCGTCAGTCAAACAATTAGTTTACTGTTTGCTTAGAGCAGCCGGTTCAAAGAAAAGGCCGACCCAGCCCGGGGATGAGGTTCCCGGGTCCCGTTTTCAGTTTCGTGTCATCCCTCGAGCGGGTTAGAAAGGTTCTGCAAGGCAATTGTGAGCAAACATCTATGTACAATCATTCCCCACTTTTCATCTATAATTTCGTGACGCAACTGAATCGTCGCTATGATTATTGTTATCATTAGATTAATAAAAGTAATAACATCAGTTGTTGTTGTTGCTTTCGTAGTAATTGTAATAGTTGTTGTTGTTATAATTTTTGTAGTTGGAGTAGTTGGAGGAGGTGTAGAACAAGAGGTACCGGTAGTAGTAACGTAGTGGTGATGGTGGTCGTGGTCATGGCGATAGTGGCAGTGGTCGTGGTGATGGTGGTGGTCATGGTGGTTGTAGTGGTGATTATCGTGGTGGTTGTGGTGGTTGTGGTGGTCGTGATGGTGGCGGAAGGCGTAGCAATATTATGATCATTATCACCATTTAAATTCTTATTGCTTATTACTATATAATCTATTGCTAACAAAATATTGCCATCCATTATCTATAATAATCACCCCACGGCAGCATTCGTGTGCATGAGTACCAGGCTCCCATCTCGTGCGATTGTAGACATAGCGGCATCAAGATGGCGATGAAGTTTTGTACAGACAATCGTACTCAGGAGGACGATGTGGATTTCAACCCGCACACCCTGGCAGGCAAGCTCAAGGCAGTGTGGACATCAAACCCTGACAAAGGTGCTTCTACAAAATATTAGGCTACTTTCTTACGGTACGAGGTTTGTATGTTAATGGCAGAATAGGAGTAATAGTGATACGTGTACAAGCAGAGATATTTCCATCGGACATTTTCGCGTCAGAGCAAACACAATTTGAATTCCCGCACATTCCAAGACTGCGCGAACAGTTGTGGTATAAAAATCTCTCATTACATCTATCTGATTTCTCTGTGGTTTCAGCTTATTATCTAATTAAGTTATATCGAATCACTTCTTTATCAACTTGGGCAAAGTAGTGCAGGCAGATAATCTCACAACAATCGAGGCGTGAATCAACAGGTAGAGCGCACCCCTTGGAATCGGAAGGTTGGGCTGTAAATCTTGGCGGTGTCAGTACATGAAACCTCAAAATCGGTTTTTGTCCTGCGAATGTTGAAGTGCTCTTTTATATCTCTTTTTTTTGCTCTCACTCATTCTCCCTTCCCCCCCCCGACCAAACTGTAAACTATATAAAACACTGTTCCAGAGGCCATCGTGTTCTATGATGACAACGAATTACGGACGTCCATCAAGAACCGGGAGTTGAAAGACTTGTGTGAGCGGTTCTCCTCCCTCCTCCACTATCACGGCATCAGGAAAGGGGACGTAGTCTGTAATCTGCTCAGCCCGGGCATTGAGAGGGAAGTGGCTAACTTCGGACTCATACTGGCCGGTACATAGAGAAGCATTAGTGTTGGTGGAGACATTAGCGTATTGATCTTAGATAATGACACAAGTAATCCCAGGTGGAGCAAAACAAAATTTCAGGGCTTCCCTTTGCGACCAGCAGAAACTGGGGAGTTATGTCTCTTTAGACTCGGTGAAAGTAAAGCCGGCATGGAAAGCAATGGCAACTTACTTAACTATGCCGTGTGCCTAGAACAATCAGGACTGTACTCCTGATTCCTGACACTCATGCAATGAGTATGGGACTCACTTTACTTATTCACAGAGTCACTCACGCATTTTCACAATTTCGCAATTTTGAATAAAGACAAAGCTGAGGAAAGAAGACAAGTCAGAAAGTTGAAAATGGGAAGGAGGTGGATTTGAACCCTAGATATGCTATGAAATTAGTGTCTGCCTCTTCGATTTTGTGGAGTTCTTCCCCCATCGCACATGATCCTTCTGTAGGCACCCTATAGTATAGTGTGATGATTCACGCGGAACAAATACTGTGGGCATGGTAAAACAGGAGTGATTCATTGATACGCCTTTGTCATTCCCCTCTCATAACTGATCATCAAAATGATACCCTCTGAAAAAAAATTGGGACTCTATCTATCTATCTATTTATCGATCGATCGATCTATCTATCGATATATCTATCTATCTATCTATCGATCTATATATCTATCTATATATCGATCTATCTATCTATCTATCGATCGATCTATCTATCTATCTATCTATCTATATATATATCTATCTATATATATATCTATCTATCGATCTATCTATCTATCTATATATCTATCTACCTATCGGTCTATCGATCTATTTATCTATATATCTATCTATCTATCGATCGATCTATCTATCTATCTATCTATCGATCGATCGATCTATCTATCTATCTATCTATCGATCTATCTATATATCTATCTATTGATCTATCTATCTATCTATCGATCTATATATCTATCTATCTATCTATTGATCGATATATCTATCTATTTATCTATCTATCGATCTATATATCTATCTATCGATCTATCTATTTATCTATCGATCGATCTATCTATCTATCGATCTATCTATCTATCGATCTATCTATCTATCTATCTATCTATCTACATCTGTCCCTATGTGTATCCATATCTATATCTATATTATATATCTCTATCCATCTTATTGCCGACCAGGGGTGGTGTTGATGGACGGGATGCACATTGACGACGGCTCCAGCCTGTTCTGGGAACCCATCAACCAGGTCAAGGCCAAGGGCATAGTGGTGGAGCCACATGACCAAGCAGTCGGTTGGAACATTGTACGAATTGCCGCTGACATCCCTACACTGCCATCCCTCTGCGTTTACCCGG
>JAUEKZ010022484.1:5552-18359 GCA_031471865.1 Melibe leonina | reverse complement strand
CGACGAACGGTTCTACATTATGGTAGAGAAGAAGGGACGACAAATGGTTCGACAATATTATGGTAAAGAAGAAGGGAGGATCAATGGTTCTACAATATGGTCGAGAAGAAGGGACGACAAATGGTTCGACAATATTATGGTAAAGAAGAAGGGACGACGAATGGTTCTACAATATGGTAGAGAAGAAGGGACGACAAATGGTTCGACAATATTATGGTAAAGAAGAAGGGCCGACGAATGGTTCTACAATATTATGGTAGAGAAGAAGTGACGACGAATGGTTCTACATTATGGTAGAGAAGAAGTGACGACGAATGGTTCTACATTATGGTAGAGAAGAAGGGACGACGAATGGTTCTACAATATTATGGTAGAGAAGAAGGGATGACGAATGGTTCGACAATATTATGGTAAAGAAGAAGGGAGGATCAATGGTTCTACAATATGGTAGAGAAGAAGGGACGACAAATGGTTCTACAATATTATGGTAGAGAAGAAGTGACGACGAATGGTTCTACATTATGGTAGAGAAGAAGGGACGACGAATGTTTCTGGCAGATGCCAGTTTACTGGAATCTGATTTATGTGGTATAAGAACGCGTAAGTCTTGAAGATTCTGAAAAGTTCAGTTCCACTAAAATCCGACCTCACGGTGAAAGGTTAAGGTTTGTATGTAGCGTATCCAGTATCCTGTATGTGTGTGTGTGTGTGTGTGTGTGTGTGTGTGTGTGTGCGCGCGTGTGTTTGCACATGTCTTTCGTAGGTGATGGTTTGTCCGTGAGAATGTACCATGGTACACCAGCCCTCCAAATCGTTTTGTTTGGATATGAGATGCACTATCGTTATATTATGATTGTTTTCAGATCCTACACATTCTTGGTTGTTATTAAGTGTACGTGAGGGCGCACGCGTGTGTGTGTTTGTGTGTGTATACAAATATCGCGGGTCTCCATGGCAGCCATCATCTGTTTGTGTGTCCTGTTTTGTGATTTTGAGAGGGGATTTTTCTTCCCTGTAAATAAGCTCTTTGTCACCTTTTTTGAGAGATGGTATTTATTTTCCACTGGTAAATCATCTGTTTAGAAAACGTCATTGGGAGGGTCCAAGTCTGGCTATTCTTTTAACAAGCCTATCATCTTCCTTGCCACCGGCATTTATATGACCTTAGTCGTTGCAAGTCCCCTACAACTAAAACTCTCTATAAATAAACAACAAACAATTGTAAAGCGCCCTGAGCACTCTTCAAGTGGAAGGCGAGCACTTAATAATTAAGTGAATCATTATAAGTTATCATGTATACTGACGAAAAATACTCGGCCCGGCCGAGTCCGTTAATTTGAAGAAGATGAAGAACTCTTCTATTAGTTGAAAAAATAATTGGTAGCTTGAAGCACGCTCTTTAGTTTTAGACGGATAATTTTCGTCGTCATCTAACCGGATGCACTTTGATAAATGTGTGTACTGTTGCTAAGCAAGGAGTACAGCGCGATAACTCTTTTCAATTTGCATTGTTGTTTTTTTCTAAACAGTATTTTAGATCGGAATCCCAAATAAATGGCAAGAGAAAATGATCGATTGAATTAGATAGCTAGCTATCTATTGACGATCTCGATCTTTTTTTTTGGTAAGTTAGAAAGCACTTATGTGTATGGCTATCCATGCTGGACTGTCTTCTCGATAGTATAGGCCCCTATACAGGTTCATAGTCTATATTTTACCGAAAGTTACAGTTCTGTTCTTTGTCTTCCAGGGCAACTAAACAATATCACTGTTGACTCATTTGAAACAGATTTATCAGTTATTTAAATCTTAGGTTTTTACGTCCACGTTTTGTGGAGCTTTAGTCAGACCTACCTTAGATGCTACTCGTCTGACATGGGGTGACTAGCAATTATGCCCCTTGCCCAACAACAGGCAGGTCAGCTGTGTGTGTATTCTTGGTAATGGAGCACTGGAAAAAATAATTTGTTTGCTTTTTGTAACATAATCACTAGTAACCCAAGGTCAGGCGAGTAATCTCTCTGGTTAAAATTATCTTTCTGATCTAGGTCTCTAAGCTGCTTTTGAACAAATTAGATACCTAATTATTTGTTGCATATCGTTCAGGTGTCTCACCGTTGTGATTTAGAAGCCTTACTGCTCAGAGATGGAACTGCAGGAAATATACCAAGTTGGTGCAAGCGAGAAGGTGAAGGAGCTTGAGGTGGAACTGTATCATGACTTGACAGAATTACACACAGAGCTGGAGGAAGTTGATATTCCAACAAAGATGACCAGGTATATTTATATAGCCTTGAGTATACATACAATATCTGAGAAAAACTATTCTACCTTTATGTAACTATTTTACTCATCTATGAAACAGCATACAATGTAACATTTAGACAAAAGAACAAGTGATTTATAGTACATACCTCGGTTTGAAGTTTATCTTTTAAAATGCAAGTAAAATCGTTCTTCTCTTTTTTTGCCTTTTTTATGTTTAGTTCTTAACCAAAATATTTAGATGCATAGCTCTAACCTGTTTTCTTAAATTTCAGCTCTGTGCCCATTCCAGAGGGCAAGGAACATTTCAAGCAGGAAAGGAAACAGGTTATCAAAAGGGCTTTGCAGGTAAATACAATATCAAATTTTTCCTCTGCAAATTAACGATCTATCGTCAATATAGGTTACCGCGTTGGGACATTAGATATTAAAGACTTCATATTTTTGTTTCTGATTGCTTTCTTATGAAACTTGTGACACTACGTCTATGAACGATCACTCTTAGACACTATTCCCTTTCTAGCACTTATTTATTTGTTTACAACACGTACACTGTCCCAGTCTCAGATCTGTAAAATACATAAACAAATACAAAGGCGACACCTACTCGTGGTCCATTGGGTTTATGCAAGCATATAATGAATGTTAGACAAGCCCAAGCTTTATTCTATCAATTGCAAGATCTAGTTTTGATATACAAAACAGCTGTAAGGATTACAATCTAGATCTGCTAATCCAGTCAATTCAGATTCTAGATCTAGATCAAGTGAAGATAGATCTAGCGATAGGTCCACTACACCTGTTATTCCTGGTAACTCTTTACCTTCCTTTTGATACGTTATATATGTCTTTCTCTCAAACATTTCAATCATCAGAAATTATAAATATCTAAGTAGTTTCATTGAGCGTCGTCGCCCTACCAGACAATTAAGATCATCATCTGATCTCACTATTTTTAAAGTTCCCCAAATGAACTAGACATACAAACGATATGGAGAAGGCTCTTTTGGCTACACCAGACCGTTCCTGTGGAACGCCCTTCCAAAAATAATAAGAATTATTGATGAATTAATAATCTTATTAATTAAGTTCTTTCAAAAAGGCGCTTAAGACCTATTTATTAAGAAAATTCCATGACCTCGATTAATATTGCTGTTTTTCTGAATGTACATTTGATTAGTGCATGTATTTCTGATTTATATATTCCTTTTAAATATCACTGTAAAGCGCATTGAGCATGACAATGTGGTAATGCGCTATATAAGAGTTATCTATTATTATTAATATTATTATTATTATTATTATTATTATTGTTCATTTCATGATCTGGCACAAACGTGGAAACTCTCTTTGGCTTGAAAGAGTTAACCCTATTAAACGCACCATGTACTTGGATAGACTCTTAAGGGTGCGCTTATTTGTTTTAACCCTTTCACAGCGAGGTCTGATTCTAACCCAACTGACACAAGCAAAATCTTGTTCTTATACCAGATAGAAAAGATTTCAGTGAACTGACACATGCCAAAAGCCGGAAATTCAGGTGCACCTTTAATGGGGTTAATATGGAATTAAGTCTCATAAAAGAACAGAGCAGAAAGCACATTTTATTTCATACTACAGGATGATTGATACTTCCTCACTAAAACTCTTTTTTATTAAGATACATTAGGCTCGTCCATAAAATCTCTTTTTGTTTGTTACTCATGTTATTCCCAGGTGAGTGAGGCAAGACCGGTGCGAATACAAGCTGAGGAGATGAGGCAGGAAATGGATTCTGCTCAGGAAATCGAATATACAGATGGTAGTCTCCCATTGCTGATTCATCAGGTGAGCATATCAAGCCTTTCAATGCTAAAGATCCTAAAATCTTCATGACTTGCCCTTTCATATGCCAGATAAATCAGATTTCAGTGAACTGACATATGCCATGAAAGATTATTTTGTTTCTCAAGAAGGAAGTAGATTTGTGGAACAAAATGTTTTTAGATAGATGCAGAGGTATCATTCATTTCTTGTAGGTATAGTGATTTTCTCTGGACCAACAAGTTTGATAGGAAAATGATTCAATACAAAAGTTGTTTTTTTTTTTTTAAAGAAAAACATTTTTTAAAGGCATGAAAATACTAAATTTATCTTTTTATATTCCATAAACAGTACTTCACAGAGCGCATTCAACAACTGATCATTTTGAAACATCAGCACATGCTCAGGTGGAAGAGGTTTTGTGAG
This sequence comes from Melibe leonina, assembly GCA_031471865.1. NCBI lineage: Eukaryota > Metazoa > Mollusca > Gastropoda > Nudibranchia > Dendronotidae > Melibe > Melibe leonina. Next base: position 13,865 of record JAUEKZ010022484.1, on the reverse strand, counting down.
CACACCAGCACCATTGAGACTCTCTACCCTCTGTACAATCATCAGTTGGTGTAAGTTTCAAGTCAATAATGTACTCATATTTTTCTTCTTGATACTCTCCCTGTAGGTCTATCATTCACCACATAAACGTTTCAAATGCACAGCTTTCTGTAATTTCATTTTCTCTCTCTCTCTCTCTCTCTCTCTCTCATATTGTTTCCAACCTACTCCTACCTTTCTCTTTTTCTATCTCTTGCCTTTCCCTAGCTCTCTTACTCTCTCTCTATATATAAGATTAATTCATACTGGTCTCTCTTAGATTTTCACTCTTTTTATCCAGCTCTTTGTTTTGCTTTTGATTCCCAGACATTTGTTGAATGAGTACAAGGACTGTGTCCAGAGGGCCCAGAGACTGTCTGTAGTACGAGAGGCTGTGATGCTAAATCGACCTGAATCAGCTGTTCATGCTTTGAACATGGAGGACATGCTGATCTATCTAAGATGGCTGGTCTGCCACTTGCACTCTGTGAAACGGTTCAACCAATTTCTTAAGGTAGTGTGGGATTCATGCAAGGTCTTAGATATTATCAGCAAATAATCTTTTGTAAAATTTATTTATAATTCTTATCCAGCAATTCGCTCAAAGTTGCACAGGCGATAATTTACCAACCTAGTGCACAGTCTTGCTGAAAAATTCACTCACCATGTATAGGCCATCACTTTCAAGGAGTAGAGCAAGACCTGAACAAACTGGTTTTGACTTTCAATCAATTCTTATATCATTTAAGTACATCTGTCTTTCCTTAAATGTTGTGTTCAACAGTGGTGTTTGTGTGCATCATGCAACATCCATGTGAGTGTACAGTATAGTCTGTTTATATTAAAAACATATAATGTAATTTTTGATCTCTGATTCCTTTTTAAAACCACTTCAACTCATACTAACTTATGTATCGTTTTGAAACTTTCTGGGTTAAAAAAATTAAAGAAATGAAATATGATTCTTGCCATATTTGGTGAATCTTCATTCAATTTAAGATAAATTTTGAGCCTTCTGGTTTTGGGTCATTTTGGGGGGTTTATACTCTTTTGCATAGGCGTAATATTATTCATTATAATTTTATTTACAATAAAAAGCGGGGTCTGATTCAAACAGAAAACTGAAATATGCAAAAACCTTTAAACTTTACATGTTTTCATACTAGACGAATCAGATTTTTGTGAACTTACATATGCCAAAATCCTGAATTTCAGGCTTTTGCCATATGTTCTTTCACTGAAATCGGATTTATCTGGCATGATGAGAACAACAGGTAAACTTTTGAGTCTAGTTATCTAGTAGTTTGATTAGAAATGAGCTTTGAAAGGGTTAAGTATGACTCCTTCATTAATCACATCAGTCTTTGATAGGAACCATAGGGAACGGGATATTTTTTGGTCACTATATCACTGTTTATTTATTTTTCATTCATCCAGATTTTGCAATGGTTTCCAATCACACACAAGACAGAAATATGTCCCCCTGATCTCAGTGGGGATGAAAAAGTAAAAATTTAACTTATTTCTTGCTTTTATACAATAATCTTAGAAGAAAAATGGAGCAAAAAAACTTTTTTTACAGCTATTGTTTATCAGACTTATTATTTTCTGGAATTTTTTGTTCTTAATATTTATATCCTCTGTAGTTACTTTATTTTGCTAAGTATACATAATCTTATTCAGTTACTAATACTTATACTTACCAAAAAATGGTGACATAGATATTTCGATGACTTAACCAGAGCATGAAATTTGATTGAGCTCCTTGCTATCTTCCATTTTGAGTGATTTGAACAAATAGAGTTTTTATCCTGTAACAAGAATTTTTAATGTGATTCCATAGGAAGAGGAAAACTACACATCCAAGATTGCCTCTCGATACCAAGATGACATCTTTGAACCCCCTGGCCCTGGTAGCTCTCGTCCCACTTCCAGTCGATCAGGACATCGTGTCGCTACCCCCGTTCCCACCCCTCCCCCCATTAACCCTGCCTTGCTGTCTACTGCTCCACTTCCTGCCTCTGCCATGCTTTACGCTGCTGCTGCTGCTGGTATGGCCGATGAGACACTTTTTGCTGTGGCTATTTATAATCAAACTAACCAGATATATCAACATATTTGAGATTTGCTTGTTCTCATATGAAATAAACATAATTTAGGGCTACATTTTGAACCTTGACGACTTTGTATGCTTCAGTTTGGTTTAGAATCAGACCCTGCTGTGAACAGGTCAACTCTATACCTAAACTCTACTTTACTTTTTTTGTTTGTTCTTGCCAGTAAAGAGCAATTTATTTTAAAATTTCTTTCAATTCTTTTTGATATGTTTAATTTATTTTTGTCCCTCAAATCAATCTGATTTTGATTTTTAAAGGATGGTTTTTTCCAAGCAAATAAAAATGAGTTAAAGTAATATGAAAACATGCTATTCATTTAAAAGAAAAGCAAAATATGTTGTTTGCTCTGAAACCGTTCCTAGTGTGACAAAGAATTTGTATTAAATTGAAGCGTTATTTTCCTCTTCCTTAGGTGGAGGTCTTGCATCAGATGAACAAATGCTGAACTTGCCATTGCACAGCATGGACTTTGAATCATTCAGGCCACAACTCATGTTTCTGGTTAATGTTTATGGTATCAATTTTGTAAGTATGAACATTTATCTAGTTTAGAAATTGAATGTGTCTTTTTTAGAATGATAACTAATGGAAAAATATGGGAAAGTGAAAAAAAGGGTGAAAATTTAGCAAGGAAACAGATCTAGCTTTGATTTTTTACCATCCTTTAACAATGTTTAAGCTTAACCCTTTTAATGCTAAAGACGCTAAAATCTTATTGGCTTGCCAGTTCTTATACCAGATAAATCAGGTTTTAGTGAACTGACTTATGCCAAAAGCCTGAATTTCTGGCATATATCAGTTCACTGAATCTGATTTATCTGGTACAAGAACACATACATTTTCAAGATTTTGCATATTTCAGTTGGGTTAGAATCAGACCTCGCTGTGAAGGGGTTAAGGGACACACTTTGACAGAGTACATAATGTAACACAAGAAGACTTTTCATAATTAAAACATAGTACTTCATTTGTAGAGGATGATTAGATAAATTGATGTAGAAAATGTCTAATGCGATTGTCGCATGTTTTGGTGGATTGCATTTCCTAGGACCTCAGCGCTGTTCACAACAGTGCAGACGAGATGGAAATGTTTGGTGCTATCAATCGCAAGTTTAAGCACATTTTCATCAAGCAGGAGCATCTGAGCAGTTTCAAATGTTATGACAGGGTTGAGGTAAGCAGGTTTTGAAACATGGTTTGGATACAGCAGTGAGAGAGAGGATAATGTCGGAGTTGTAAAAATAAAGCACTGAGAAAAAAATAAAATGAATATCAAAGAGTGAATAATGCACTTCTTTTTTACAATCAGATCTTATAAAGTGTCCGGAAATCTCTTAATGCCATTATTTTAATCCACTTATCTATGTTAAGTAATATATTTGTGTGTGTGTTTATCTATATATGAGTAGATGTTGCTCTGATGAGCGTGCTTGCTTTCAAGTGTACAAAGCCTATTCTAGTGATATGATTAATTAGGTACGGACGATTGTTGTGACATCAAAAAGGCAAAAACTGCAGCAAGCAGCAAGATCTCTCAATGAATCTGCTTATGACAATGGGTGCCCATATTGTGTTTTGCCTATTGGGGTTGCCATCATCAGTAATGATGTCAGTACACAATAATTGTTAGGATTATGCTTAATAATTTTTCAATTAAAAAACGTCGATAATTTCTTTCACGAGATGCAACAAATCTTGTAGGAATAGCTGTTATGGTTGCGCCACAAATAACATTCCTTATCATGGAGAACTTATAAAATTACCCTATATCAGTCACCTTTTGATGATATAGGATCATATAAGAAAAATTACTATCATATGATATTTATTCACCAACATATTGACTTTTTGTTATGACATAATTGTAAAATTTTCAGCCTGGAATGGAAGGATCCTCATCAGAAAGTCCAAACTACACTTTCAAGAAAGAAGCCAACTGGTACAGTTACATTTCTTTGCGGCCAGAAAAAGATCCACAGCAAGAGAAAATGTGGACACAACTTCTTCAGGACAAGAAAATTGATGAGGTTTTGCGGGTCCAAGCTCATTTTCTGAAGGTGGTCAGCCCAGAGGTAAGTGCTTGCTTCCATTTTTTTTTTGAGTCATTCATTGTATTTTGTGATCAGTAAACTTGATTTCTAGATCAAAAATTGTTAGACTTATCATTAAAGATGGTTCTTAAAAGTCAGAATTCTTTTATTCTCAAATCTGTTGAAATAAGACTTATACCTCTATAGTCATATATATAATAGATGGTTCTTTCTTTTTTTTTGCTTCTTTTTTTCATCTTCTTGTAAAAGAAAGTGCAAGATACTTTCAAGGAGCATGCAGTGGCTGTGAGACATCCCCCAACTGTGAACTCTGCCTCGGTCACCTCTCATCGCACCCCTAACAACACTAGCGTTACTTGGCGCAAGATTTATTCCAATCCAGATTTGTACACTGAGTAAGTTTATCGTAATTAATTAATAATACTATATCATAAGAAGGACATAATATAAAATATTGTATTTTATTAACAACAATATATAGAAGGTATGTTTTATTTTCTCAGAGTATAAACACAAAAGTCAAATCAGTGAAGAAATAAGTAAAGTTATTTTGAAATGGTTTTTTTATTTCTTGTTATAATAAATTGCTTAAGTTATTTTGATTGATAGATTTTCTAAAATTTGTATAATAGGTGGGGAACAAGCACTGATAATCAATGGAAACAAGGAAGATTTAGTATGATAGGCAATGTAGATATGAATTAAAGCCATTGAAAACAGAAAATGGGGAAGTTGAAAAATTACGAAAAGTAAAATTCAAACATGCGACCTGCAACAGCACCTATTGCCAAGTGGGAAGCACAAGACAGGTCACAAATTTACTTGGCTATCCAATACCTAAGTTTCTGCACTCTCTATTTAATTCTGAATTTAGCTCATTTCTGAAATTTTACACATTTTAGAGAAAATGATTAATTTTGTATTTCATTGCTGTGTTTTAAATTAAAATATATTATGTACCTAATCTATGTAAATTTTTCTTACATCTAGTCTTAATCTATCTTCATTTGAATCTTAAGATAGCATTTGTTCTTGTTTACAGTCCAGAGAAAGAGGAAGCAATGGGCCTGCCAGATATTGATGAAAGAGATATTGAGAATGTTCAGTTCAAAAACAGTGCCAGAGGCAACAGTGCCAACAAACGCAAAGATAGCTACGACTATGTCAGTACTGTACAGATGCTGGGTAGGTTTGACCAATGGGACCTGAGGGCATTTGGACATTCATGTGTTCGCATACTCTGAGAGTTGACATCTGTTCACATACACAATCAAATATGTGTTTAGATGAAATACCCAAACATTTAGGGAAAAAACTTTTTTTCTCACTTTTTAGACTCAGAATCACAGCGGGTTGCTTCTGGCAAAAGCTCATTGCCATACCAGCAATTAGTTTACACAATATTGTTGTGCAAATAAAGAATAAGATGCCTAGAAAATGTTTTTTTGTCTTAAGCCTGTAAAATTGCACCTAATTGGGGTATTGAATTCAAGATACAATATGATCATGAGTAAAAAGCATGTGTATTGATATGATAAGCTTTGTCAAGGGTCGGTGTGGCTGAATGGCCCTGCATTCAGTTTGAATCATGTCCATGGAGTCTTGGGTTTAATATCATAAATTTTGCTTAAAATCTAGATCAGTACAAAATCTGTGATTGATATTTGATGAGAAGTTGAACTTTTATTTTAGGTTGTTTTTTTCTTCTCGTCTTCATCATGTTCTTGTCAATTTAGATGCACAGCCCTTATAAAATCAATACTGTAATTGTCTTTTTGGGGATGAATTTTAAAAGCAATTTTTAATAATTGAACTTTGAACTAACTAACTGCAGCGTTTGCATCAATGTGAATCATTGTCTCATTGATGTTCCAGGCTTGGATGATGGTGAGCAGGACAAAGCAGACCCTGTGACGGCCCAAGGAGCTTACCTGTCCTACCTGCACCTCAGACATCTACGCATCCGGGACCTGCAAAGAACTGTAGGGGGATACTGCTTAAAACAATGACTTTTTAATTAACAGTAAAACATAATATTATTCTAGAAAATTTCCCTTGTGTAGGTATTTATTTTACTTTTTTTTATAACTTTGTTTAGAACTTTTCAATGTTTAGGATCTCTGTGCTAATTTTTTTCAAATGGTTTAGGAAGGCGGAAAAAAGAAATAAAAATGAATAATGTTATCTGAAATGTTGTTTGAAAGTACTCAAAGATTTTTTTTTCTGTAATTATTTTGTGAATTTCACAATGTTTCTTTTTTTTTTCTGGCTTTTTTTTCTTTAAGACAAAATCATCCAAAACCATGAATCGAAAACTTGAATAACGCTGTTTACTTCTATCACTCTCTCTCTCTCTCTCTTTTTTTTACAGTGTCTCTCCATCCTTAACTACTTTCGTTCCATTGAGCGTTCTCTCACCATCAACGATATGGGTTTGGCTGCTGAAGGAGATGGCTTGAAACATTCAAGGTTCAGTTAAAAGCTCTTCCATTGAATCTTGTTGTGTACACTATATACTTTAGTATTTTTAATAATTTTTCACATGAAATATTTGATCTTTCTACAATGTTCTTGTAATGTGCTTTATTCCATTTACAACAGGTTCAAAGTGCTTTTCATTATACCTAATCCCCCCCCCCCCCACCCCCACCCACACATCAATCAATATTCACCTATTCTTAGTTCGAGTTCGTCAATGATATCAGGCGCTACTCTATCATTACTTTGAGAAGATAAAGCCCCATATAACTTTTGATAACTATTTGTTTAGGATCAGAAGCTTTAGATACAAAATAATGTTGAGGGGATCTTAGTATAAGGTTTTAAACAGATGATCTGCAAAAAAATTGAGAGGGATACTAAAAGAGAAATGAATAGTCAAGGAGAGATGAAGAGATAGCAAGAAAGAGAGCGAATGATTGAAAGAGGGAAAGAGAGAGAGAGAGAGAGAGAGAAGAAGGTTGAATTTTATTTTATAGAATTTGAAGATTTCTAATTTTCTCATTTGGTTATTTTTACAGTTACCAGAATCATCGCACAGGAACAGAACTTGACGGAACCTTAGGGGGCGGGGGTGGACTTGGTAACCATGGCTACCTACATAATACCCCTGCAGATTTCAAGTAAGGTTTCCTGCTTTCTGCGTGACTTGGCAGCAGGTCATATTCCTTCATTTTGTGCTTATGACCAGCATGTCATATAACTTTTCAGGCTCTTCCTATGTATTAATTCAGTGGCCAAGTTGCAATAGAGTTTGAAATACCACCATCAACACTCTCTAAATTACTATGGCACCTCTCTTGTCCACTCCTTCAATTAAATACCTCTCTTGACAATAATAATAATAAGGCCGGCAGGAAGCATTAAAAATTTGGTTTTTCAAATTTTTCTGCTTTCTTTTGTTTGGTCTCGTTTCTGCAGTGCATATCATTTCAAATTTGACCCATAGATGTTCATTTTGTAATTCAAAGCTCAGCAAGGCAATAAATTTGACAGAAAACCATCGCTGCTTCACCATAATGGTACATCTCATTTTTGTTAGTTTTGAGGTATCAAGAAAAAAATACATTTTTAAGCATATTGCAATCTCCATCAGTCCATATTGGCTTGAGTAAACTAATAATTAAAGGTAAGTTTATGTTACTCAAATTAGTATGAACTAGTTCAGATTGTAAAATGACAATAAACTGTTTTTTCTTGATACATCAAAACTACTAAAAGTGAGATATAATATCATTACGGTAGAGCAGTGATGAAACCATCTATTTAGCCATGGAGAAGAGAAAGAATAGCATTATCATTCTATTTGTGATTGATATTACAGAATGACTGAATCTGAGTTTATCCACTTTTCTGAAGTGGACAACCATGACGATTTTTACAGCATTGAAGAGGGCAGACTTCACGTCTTGGACCAGAAAGGCGTGTATGTCATGTATGACAAGGCACTGGAAGACCTCAAGTAGGTAGCAACCTGAAAGCTACTTTTATAGGTTTATATTATGTATGTGTGTGTGTGTGTATGAGTAGTGGGAGGGGATAGATGTATGCGTGTGTGTGTGTATGAGTAGTGGGAGGGGATAGATGTATGCGTGTGTGTGTGTATGAGTAGTGGGAGGGGATAGATG
>JAUEKZ010022373.1:4763-15311 GCA_031471865.1 Melibe leonina | reverse complement strand
TTTCCTTTTTTTTATTTATATATCCAGAGAATAAAGAGGTTGGCTGCCATGTTGGAATACAGCTGTGTTGTCCTGACAGCAAGTCTGGTAAGTTTGTTGATAAATGAGGTAGATATTGAATAATGGATACTTCACCAGTATCTTTTTATTCTACAAGTAGTTTTTTTAATTTTCTATAAAATTCACTGCTGGTGAAATAAATATCATGTTAGTTTTTGTTTTTATACAGGAGCTATGTGGAAATTTTAAGCATGTGTGATTGTAATTACCGACGTTTAATAGCATACATCTACATGTTTCAAGGGATTTTTTACCAGACATGAATACTAGAGAGTTTTTGTCTATTTCCCTTCACAAGGACCCCACGTATATTTACGCAAACGTTTATCATAGAGAAAATATCTAGACGTATAGAGTAGTTGTAGTTATTTCCTTATATTTGTATCCTATGTTACATCAGTCACCATCGAGAACAGCTGCGACCCCAGAGCCTATTGCCCCCCGAAGTGCACCTGTACTGGAACAGTTGTTCGATGCAGCCTGCAGAAATTGACAGAAGTACCCAAGTACATTCCTGTTGATACCACGGAATTGTGAGTTAATAGTTTTACTTTTTATATCATTGCTATCATTTGTATTATACCTTTTGTCACAAAACTTTGTTACTGATAGAGGTCTACTATATACAGTCCAACCCCTGGATAACGACATCGCCTGGGACCAGAAAATTATGTCATTATCCAGGACTGTCATTGTTCGGGGGTTTTCAATGAATATTTATAACATTTTTTTTTTTTTAAAACCCAAAAATCGAGACTGGAGGGCAAGAGGTCTTATCCAGGGGTTGTCATTATTCATGGATGCTGCTTTCCAGGGGTTTTACTGTATTAGATAAAATAGAAACAACAGAATGGTTTATTCAAAGACAAGGATAAACATTTCTTGTACCAAAACTCAGCACAGTGGACCATAATGTTGTTCTGACCATCCCTTTTTTTTGGCTGTCAAACGTGAAATGAATATCTGAAGCTTGCATGTACAATGCATTTGTCCTAACTTACATTTTCTGTATCAACCCTTCCACCGCAATGCCTGATTCTAATCTAACTGAAATATGCAAAATCTTGAAAATTTGTGTTCTTCTACCAGATAAATCAAATTTCAGTGAGCTGACATTTGTCAGCATATGGCATATGTCAGCTCACTGAAATCTGATCTGGTATAAGAACAGAGAAGTCTTGAATATTTTGGTGTCCTTAGCATTGAAAGGGTTATTTATATGAGGCATTGTGTTTTTGCATATTCTTTTTAAACCTACTGTGGGTACTTTATTTTATTTCATAATGGAGGGAAAAATTTTGGAATTCGATTTCCATATCTTTTTGTCAATTTAAAGATAAAACATAGAGAATACAATGATTAAGACTGTGTTGTGGAAAAACTGAGAACATGAAGCCTTCGAAATTTGTCCACAGATACTTAGATCACAACGTCATTGTGTCCATTCCTCATGAGATCGGACTGCTCAAGAATCTTAAGCAGCTGTAAGTCAACTTTGCAGGATGAGGATGAAAATAAATCTATGTTCTCCTTTTCTTTTTTATAATTTTGCAGCGATTCATTCATTTAGGTAACTTTCCTTTGGTTAGATTTCAATCAGTGTTTTTGTCATGAAATCCTAAAACAAGTCATAACCTCCATGATACATTTATTTTCCCCTTTTTTTATTTTATTGAAAAGCAATAAAAGAATTGTTACCAGTTATTAGGAATTTTTTTAATTTCTTATTACGCTATGAAAATTAGTTACCTATTTTTTATTCATTATTTCAACTGTTCTGTTTTGATTTTATTCTTCTCTTCCAGAGATCTGAGCCACAACCAGTTGATCACATTACCGTCATACATCTTCTCAAATCTCACCTCCTTATCCACACTGTAAGTTTCTTCTCTCTATCATATATTCATTTGCCATTGTTACATTCTTCAAGCTAAGAATATCAGAATCTTTCCCTTTGTTATAGAATTTTACCTTCTTCAGAATTACTATTTTGCAACTTCACTAACCTTTCATGAGAAAGTTTGGCGCATTCAAATTAAGTTTTGTTATCTTATCATTCTTGTTGTTTATGTAATATATTTTAGAATCATCAGTATCATTTTTAGAATTTTTAAGAATTCAAATAAATAATCAGAATATTAGTATAATAATAAATGAACAGCAACTTTTTTTTCTTTATTTCCCTGCAGAATTCTGAGCTACAACAACTTACAATGTTTGTCTGACACCAGCTTCAAGAATATGAATACACTCCGCATGCTGTAAGTATCTTATTAACAAACAATAAAGCTTGTTTACTGGGTCTGCAGATATTACTGCTTTTGTTTACTGGGTCTGCAGATATTACTGCTTTTGTGTAGTATGTAAAATAAAGTATTAATACTATAATTCATTGTTCAAAGGGCCCAAAAAAAGTGCGTTTTGATTTGAATACATTTGCTGTGCATGCTGTTGCCATATCATTAATGAGACTGATCCAAGAAGGAGTGATTCTTTCACTTAAACTGAAAGTATTGTGAAAGCATCTTAATTTTCTATTTCAACTGGCAGGTCCTTGCACAAGAACAACCTGTCCTCCATTCCATACGGGGCCTTTGACAGCCTTAAGTCTCTGTCTCAAATGTAAGTGGCAGTTTGTCCAAACTATTCTCCATGTTATCAAGATTTAGAAAATTTTGTTGAATACTTATCAATTTCCTCATATGTCATCCTGTTAGGAACAATGTCTGTCAAAAAAGGGTAAGTAGAAAAAATTACAAAATTGATTTTTTTCATCACAATATGGGGAGCTTGATTAGTTCTAAACTGTTTGCACGGCGTTTAAAACCTAATCAACATTTTAGGATTAATTCTACCTGAAAGAGGTCTGTAAAAAATTGCGTTACAATTTCTTCCTTACAAAGCAGAAGAAGGTTGATTTTGTCTTGAAATATATAATTTACAATTGACAGAGTAAATGAATATCGATAGAATATCTTCCTGAATTTCCCCAGAGCTCTCGGTGACAATCCACTTTTCTGTGACTGCAAGCTGAAGTGGCTGTCAGACTGGATCAAGACAGACTACATTGAACCAGGCATTGCCACCTGCAGTGGTCCAGCAAAGATGAAGTCTAAACTTCTGCTTAGCTCTCCCTCCTCCTACTTTGAGTGCACAGGTAGGTGACAATGGGCAAATAAACGAAGCTTCAGTTGATGTGTTGAATTATTCATTTCTCTTTATTTAATTCTCCATATCTATATACTAAAAGTCTACGTCTTTTTGTATCTATGTATCTATGTATCTATATATGTATCTATGTATGTAACGCTAAAGGCTTTTTACTCAAACCACCTAGAAACTCCAATTTGATCAATAAATATCTTTAAGATTTCTTCAGAAATGTATTTTAATGTGAAAAAAAAAAGTGTTACGATAAGAGTAAGATATCTTTATTCTGCTTTCCTTTGACAAACAGTCATTTCAGAAACAATCTTTTTACCTTTACAGCTGTGTGGCAGGAATGAAACATATTTTCTCCTTTCTGGCCCAATTCTGAAATGTGTGTTACTGTTACAACCTGCAGATGATGTGTCAATATTTTGAATTTTGTTAATACCAAAGGACAGAAAGCACGATTGAATATTAGAGTAAATATTATTGTCATTTCAATGTCAAATTTCCCTCATCAGTGTATTGCCTGGAAACAGTAGTATGGTGGAATATTATCATCTTTATCAAACCTAAACCAAGGCAATTTCATTATGTAAAATACCATATAAAACTTTAAGTAAAGATAGTTTTTTTAGTAATTGGAATCCATCCCTACCCTACTGTTGTTTAAAGTACCATCTAATTACAAAGGATGTATATCTTATTAGAGTGTCTATGTTGTGACTGTTGTTGCCTTGTCACATTTACACAGAGGATCCAGACCCGGTGGTGGCAGAGAAATGTGACATTTGCCTCACCAGGCCGTGCAAAAATGGAGGTCAATGCCAGACCATGGAATTCAGGGATTTCCAGTGCGTCTGCACCCCAGGTTTTCATGGTGACATTTGTGACCAGCAGATCGATGCCTGCTTTGGTAACCCGTGTAACAATGGTGGAAAGTGTGAAATCAAGGAACACGGCCGGTTCAGGTTAGGAATTGAAATTTCATCACTTTTGATTCTTTATCGATTCCTGCTCTCTTATTTATGCCAGATTGCTTAATGACAAAACAACATCGATTTTTACTTCATTATTTAAAAAATTAATTCTGTGCCCAAATGAAATGAATATAATTTCAATGTCTACCTTACCCTTTCGAGCATAATAATAATAAACCTTTATTTTCCTCAAATAGTGGCAATTTTTCATTTGCTTACACTACACATCAATGTTAATCAACCCATTCACACATGAAGTAGAGATACGATACATCACAAATATTGACAAATGACTACACATTAACTAACTTCCCCATCAACATCCATGCAGCATCTTTATTATACCCTATTCTTCATGCCCTCCTACCTTAGTCATCGTTATGTTATGTTGATATTTGTTCGCTATATTCATTTAGATACATCAGTATCAAAATTTAACACTATGATACAGTACATGTTTGAATTTATAGTGTGGCTGAAAATAAAGAAATACATAGTGACAATCTGCTAATTATTTTTCCTTGTGAACTCCTAGGTGTGACTGTCTGGAAGGCTTTGAAGGTGACAGATGTGAAACAAACATCGACGACTGTGAGACTAACAAATGCCAGAACAACGCCACTTGCGTTGATGAAATTGAATCATATTCTTGTAAATGTCAAACTGGATACACAGGTATATTATAATCATGTCCTATCATAGATGATTATTGACAGAAATAATAGCAAGTATGTCCTCTAATTCAAATAATCAAATCTCCTATCCAGCCCTCCACATGAGTGCTATTGAATTATGCATGAGAAAATCTAATTCAAATAATCAAATCTCCTATCCAGCCCTCCACATGAGTGCTATTGAATTATGCATGAGAAAATCTAAAGTAAAACAAGTGAAAAATGGCAATTTCTTTCATTTTCAGAATTTTTAAACTGATATTTAAACACGGTTTGTTGGAACTTTTTTTTTAACAGGAAAATGGTGTGAAAACTCAATTCCATTCTGCAAGGAGGGTTTCAATTATTGCCAAAATGGCGCCACTTGTGTTGCAAGAACTGCTGGCTACAGGTAATGTGGTCTGATAGCATTCTTTTACTCTAGATGTAATGTCAAGCATTTATTGTTCAGTTCTGTTTATGAATTCAAACAATTGTTTGATGATGTATCTTAATAAACACTTTGTCAAGACTTATCTGCGTCCCAATGAAACCTAGTCTGAAGCTATTGGCTCATCCTGTATTAATTCCCTTACAATGGTTGCTAGTTCAATGCATGCTGTCTGCTGTCTGGTAGAAAAGCCAAGAATAAGATAATATCCTAAAGCACAGCCAGCTGGCTTTAAAGGAGACTGTGCAATAGCTTATAGCAGAACTGAAAAAGTAGCAATAAATTTGACATGTTATTAGCAAAAAAAGGGAGAAACATTAAGTCACTTATTCCATCCAAATATTTTATCTTTTTCTTTATTGTATCTAAGCTTAAAATTAATCTTTTTATTCATTTTTTTTTTTTTTGTTTCTTTACAAAATTTTTTCATAAATGCGTTTTTGAAATGACAACAGCTGATGGCAATGTTAATTATGACAATGAGTCAAAAAGTAGGTCAATTCTTAACATGATAGGAAACACACCAATCAAATTAAAATGATTTTCTCTCCTTCTTCTACACTCTTATTTCAGTTGCGAATGCTCGCCTGGTTTTACTGGAAAAAATTGCTCTGAAAATGTGGATGATTGTAAGTCTCATGCGTGCCTGAACGGCGCGTCATGTGTAGATGGGCTTGACTCGTATTCCTGCATGTGTACCCCCGGATTCTCCGGTCGCTTTTGTGAAATTGCACCTGTGTTGGACATGGGGCACCTCCCTCGGTCATACGCTAACGTATCTGCCTGCCGGATGCACCAGTGCCAGAATAACGCTGTGTGCTACCGGCCCATCGGTGCCATGGACTATATGTGTAAATGTGCCCCAGGTACATACCAAATTATAAATTAGAAATGTATCATTTTAAAAACATAGAAATAAATTCATTAAAAAAACACAGTGATCTCTTTCATCAACAATTTTTGGGAAAGAAAATTTGTTCATTCTATTTAACAATAGGAGTTCTTAGTCAGCAACTATTGTGATTGTATATTGCTAATGTTTTTCATCATGCTACATATTAATCAAACTCAAGTGGGAAACAGTCATGGTTTTGTTAAATCCAAATTTTATTTAATCAAGTAGTTGCTTTTACTGTGGGTTTTTTTTTCACTCAAAGAGATTTAAAAGTAGTAGATAACTTTTCTGTAACATATACCAAAATTAATAATGAGATTTAGTTTCTGAAAGGTCACTCAGGTACAAGTAAGTTGTTTCCTGATCATGTGCTCAAAGCTGCTTTTGATGTTAGCATAGCATTCCATTATAATCAATGGTTTGGTTATTCAGGATAATATTCCATCCATGTTATTTTGTATGATTTAAATGCATATCTAGTATTCATTAAACATAGAGCTTTCTATTGTACTCATTCATAGGTACTACAAAGTTTTTAATCATATTTATTTTTTCTTTTAATTTGTTGGTGTTGTCATAATTAAAAAAAACCAACTACATAACATTTTATTCATGTGTCATAATGTTTTTGGTCTCTTGGTGTGTATGATCATCTAGAATATATATCACTGCTACTTGAATTAAAGTTAATTGTGTGAACCAGTAATAGATTCATTCTCGTTTAACCAAGAAGTTTATTTCCCCCCCCCCCCCCCCCCTCTTAGCTAAGCTTTTTTCTTTTCCATCAATAACTCATATTATTTGTTCAAACAAAAAATAAAGAATGAGGTATAGGGAAAATAATAGTGGCAATGCATCTACATCTTGTTTACAATATGTCTAAATCTGAATTATTATCTGCAGGCAGTAAAAAAAATTTTCTCAGTGCTTTACAATGAATAACAATAGATAAGTCCAAATGTTACCAAATATTACTGGACTAGATCAAAAGTTGAAAAAAAATTTAATCTACAAATCTAACAAACTGCAAGATTATCTAATATAAAAAATACTGTTTTTAGTTAAAAAAAATAATATGTACCTGCATTAAATCACATTATTCTTTTTCTTTTTTGAATATTTTTTTATGTATTTGTTTTTATTCACCTCTAACTTTTTTTCATTGTAGTTAATTTCTTTCTTCTAATCTTCGTCAAATCTAATGATAACAAAGAATAACAGCCCGAAATATAATCTTATGATTCTTGATTCCTAAAGTAACCTTTTTCAATGTTTATTTATAATAGCTTTTCTGATATTTTACATAAAAAGATATAATGGGGTCAGTTTGTCAGCTACGCTTTATTTAGAAAATAGAGGGTGTCATTTTATGTTGATATTTTTCTAGTTATATTGTAGGTAGGTACCTAGAAAATAGACAATTATTATCACTCAGTGACTAAGTCACAGCTATAGAAAAATAACCAGTTGCAAAGAGTTTGCCATACATCATATAATTGTAGGTAGTAATTTCTCTTCATAAATGTTTTTATATATCCAAAATTTTATCTTAAATTATTTTGATTTTATTGCAAGTCAATTTACTACACAGGATAAAATACTCATCATTATGATTTAAATCTTTTAAAAGTGTCAGCGTCAACACTTTTTTATCAAAGAATTTATTTGCTTTTTTGGCACAGGTTTTGAAGGCAAGAAATGTGAAAAACTTTCCAGTGTTTCATTCAAGGACAAAGGATCCTACCTCAAACTTCCAAGTCTTGATTTCCGGATGACCATTAACATCACCATCACCTTCACCACCAAACACCATAATGGAATTCTTCTCTACACTGGACTGGAACAACACATCGCTGTAGAACTCTTCAGAGGTCGAATGAGAGTCAGCTTTGATGTAGGAAACTATCCCGTATCCACAATGTTCAGCTATAAGAGAGTTGATGACGGCAAACCTCATGTAGTTACTATGATCATCGCTCACAAGAATTTTTCAATGCTCATTGACAAGGGGAGAACAGCACGCACAATTACCAATGAAGGTCCCAAGACACACCTAGACGTGCATGATTCCCTCTATCTGGGTGGTCTACCCAAGGCCATCAATGCCAGAGCTTTCAAAAAATGGCATATTAGAGATGGCACAAGTTTTAGAGGTAGAGTTTCCTTGTTAGAATCTATTTAAAACATTTTCTTTCCAAGGTAGGGATTCAGACTTAAGCTACATGAACAGGAACAAAATGTACAGAAAAAAAATTGTTGGTTTAATAATTTAGATTTTATTAATTTCTATCTAAGACGAAGATCATGAAACTAAACACATTAACTCAATAAAAAGATATGCTTTGCCTGTGATAATTGTAATAATTTTAGCTAAACAGATAAAATTTGCTCTCGTTATTTTATGAATTTATCTCTTTCTTTTTGCCAGGCTGTTTTGCCAAGGTGCAGATTAATGACAGGCAAGTTGATTTGTTGACATCAAATGAACGGCACAAAGTTACGCCAGGATGCAAAGCCCTGAATAAAGACCCTTGCCACAACCACCAGTGTCAGAAAGGTCGGTGCAAACCAAGACGAAGAAAACCAGGTTATCGGTGCAAATGTAAGAGAGGCTATTCCGGCACTTTTTGTGAAAGGGGTGAGTTATACAAGTTTTACAATCACTTTTTTACCAGGTAGCCATTTTCTATTTCTGCTTCATGTTATTTCTTATAGGAAATTTTATCCTAGAAAGATATCCTGATGGTTTTCTATTCAGCAACATTGAATCCCTATGCAAATATTGATGATTGAACACTGATAAATATTTAAAAATTATGAGGAGGAAGAAAAATTCAAAGTGAGTATGATCTGTCTCTTAGTGCAACTTTACAGTCTCCAATTTTTGTCTAATGTGTTTGTTATTATTCTAATTTCTATCTCAAAGCAGATAATATATAAATTGTCCTCAATTCATGTGTCAGTAATGAATTTTTTTAAATATTTCCTTCCCAAAAGCCCCCTCATGCAAAACAGTCATCTTTAAAGACATCCATATTGATCCCATTACAAAATGCAAGTCCAGAGCAAGAGTTCGATATCGCAGATGTGAGGGAAGGTGTTCAAGTGGTTACTGTTGTAACCCCAAGAAGATAAAGACTCGCAGAGTGAGACTATACTGTCCAGATAATACAAGCTACGTCCATGAATTACAAATGATTCGAAAGTGTGCATGCAAGAAATGTCGAAAGTAAACCCAATAAATTGTGGGGTTTTTTTTTGGTTTTTTTTTTTATTTGTTTAAGCACCAAGTATATTTAAAGAAAGATAACTCTACTCTGACTAATTTGAGTAATTTGGTTTACTTGTGGTTGGTCAAAGTAATGTGACAATAAAAACAAGGAAATATTTCAATGTGTTGGATTCAGCCAATGGAGTTTTTACAAATATAAAATGGACAAGAATTCTAATGGACTGATTGATCAGTCAAACTGTTGTGAATAAGAGACCTTTCCATCGGGTACAGACTTGAAATGGGATAAAACGCTTGAACCTTGGTAGACATGACACAGGGATGTTTTTATTCACATTTTGTTGGAAATGACTCATGAAAACTTGAACACCTCCAAGCTTTCCCTTGTGTGGAAAGCCTTTGTGTTGACATGTGCAATAAGATGCAAATTTCTGACAGAGGACCCACCCATCACATAAACAGGACAAGAATTTCTCATCTGCACAAACCTGGTTTATAAACAATCTACATAATGTATGTACTACACATTTCATTCTCCCACTCCAAAGAGCAAGAATCAAGGCGGCCATTCGTTTGCTGGAATTTTTGCCATCTGTCTATCTTTGATGTATGAAGAATATACGATACTGCAAAGTATCTAGTTGGTTGTGTATTTTATAACCACAGTCAAGGATGGTGTGATTTCAAATGTTCTAATGTCATTTTCCTTCTATTTTTTTTCATTCAATATCTTTATGAGAATGATTGATCTATTTTCATGTATGATTGTAATTTTTCATTGCAAGTTGAATGAGAGCCAGTAAGAGAGATACAATCAAATTTAATGATAATGAAAAGATATGACAAGATCTTGTATTTATCTGTCAAAACTCGCAAATACTCTGAAATAAAGATGTGAGATGTAAAAATTAATCAATTTCAACAGCAATGCAATTGTTGAATCTTGATTGTAGTTAAAATGAAATATGAAATTTAATTTTGGAATTTGTTTTTTAAACACTATCAAGTATTTTTTATTACTAAAATTAAAAAAAGATATGTTTCAGAACTAGCCTATTAGTGTTTCATAGAATGGTAATAGTAATAATAATAATAATATAATAATGATAGTAATAATAATAATAATA
>JAUEKZ010022263.1:1879-12448 GCA_031471865.1 Melibe leonina | reverse complement strand
AGATGCACTTGATTGGTGTTTGATATTGAGGCCCAGGGTGAGCCGTTTGAAATTGAGGCCCAGGGTGAGCCGTTTGATATTTAGGCCCAGGGTGAGCCGTTTGAAATTGAGGCCCAGGGTGAGCCGTTTGATATCTAGGCCCAGGGTGAGCCGTTTGATATTGAGGCCCAGGGTGAGCCGTTTGAAATTGAGGCCCAGGGTGAGCCGTTTGATATCTAGGCCCAGGGTGAGCCGTTTGAAATTGAGGCCCAGGGTGAGCCGTTTAATATTGAGGCCCAGGGTGAGCCGTTTGAAATTGAGGCCCAGGGTGAGCCGTTTGATATTGAGGCCCAGGGTGAGCCGTTTGATATTGAGGCCTTCTACTTCTACCCTATTGAATGCTGTAGATTCATGTTATGTATGCATGTATTTGTTGATGACATAAAGATTTTGTTACATTCTTATGGGTATTCCTGACATGTGTTGCCAATCACAAATAACATTAATGTATTTGGCTATGTTAGAATGTCTGAAAGAAACAATATAGGAAATTATATATTTCTTTTCAATCCAAGTTCTGCATTCATGTTGGGTGGAATAAATCTTAAGTTTTTAGTAACAATTTAAAGAATGCATAGAAATTTAATATTGAGCTATTTCATAATTTGTAATTTATGAAAAGTAAGTTTGATTTTTTTCCCATAACAGTCCGAGAGACAAAAGAATAAGGACGCCATACAGAAACTTGACGAGTCAATCAGCCTGATTGAAAAGCATCTCACAGAGAACAAGCGTCAGTCTGACAAAGTTGTGATGGCTGAAATCAAATCCAGGTAAGCTGTAAATGGGTGATAAAAAAATTGAACTGATTTTTTTTTTTATGCCTGTTTTAACACGCCTTTTTGACACAGCTTAGTTCACAAAAAAGACAGATCTTTTTTGATAAGTTAGCATACTGCCACTCAAAGAGAAACGGGGGCTCACTTGAATATCTCATTGTCACAGTGTATTGACACCAGGCCAACCAGTCTTAGCACAGTTTGCATGATATAAACCACCATGTTGAACAGCTGCTTAAATGCCTGTTTTACTGTCTAAGGTATGAAATGGTCTGGGTTTGAACCACCGGCTAACTGGCTCTCATTGAGCTAGTATTTAAAGGTTGAAATTCTGCTCAAATTTACAACAGCTTTTTTTTATATCTTTAATACTTTTTTTTTAATTCTTTTTTTTCAGTCAAAAATTTGCAAAAATTCAGTTTTTTTTATCTCCTGTCAGGTACCCCACCATAAAAGTAAAACTATTCAAGATATCAAAAAAGCTGTTGTAAATGTCATCAAATAGGTTGAAAGTACACACACACAAAATTTCAAGCCATTCTGACATTTTCCCTTTGAGCCTTTGACTTAAAAAAACAACATAAAATCCAATATGGCCGACAAACAATATTTGTTACCATGGCAACCGGTAAAATATATTATTCATACTGAACATTTTTTAAATCGCCTTGTTATAGGCTTTCATATGGTACAAGTCGCAATCGTTTAATCATAAAAATGTAGATTATTTTTTTTACCACCTCGTATCCCCTTAAAAGAGATTTTTCATTCCCTATCAAACAAGTAGACAGTCAAGAAAGTTTAAATGATGGTTTTTCAATGATCACTGACTGTGAAGAGTTGTCTCATTTTCTGACATTTGAACTTGCTAACTACATTATTCTAGAAAACTTCACGAAAAGACGACTGCTGAAAAATTGGATCATCTGAATGAGAAGTTGACTCTGGCCACATCGTCCCTGCAGCAGGCTATCGGTGGGGCAGCGGGCAATTTGAACTCACAGGCTGACAAGGTGAGTTTGGGTTTGAAGCTGTTCATACCTGTGGTGACAAATTAAATGAAATTTTTCAAAATATTAATGGACATTTTTTCAAGGAGAGAAACCAGGGGTAACAGGAATAAATATTTCCAGCAAAGAGCAAGGTTGGAATTTGGAAATATTGGTTCGGTGTGAGAGTGTCTCAAATCTGGAATATCTTACGAGACAAAGTTGTTAGGGCAAACACATTTAAGACTCATAAAAATAGGTAAATTCTTGAAAATGCAAAAAAAATGTGTGAAAAACTTGTTCATATATTTTTTTCTTTTTTGTTCACATTATTTTGTTTAGGGACAAATATAGACTATTCTCATTTTATCATAGATGTAATAATGGATTTTTAAAATTTTGTCCCAGATGAGGGCTGAGATGAAGTCGATGATCAACACATCAGAGCAAGCCAGTACAAGGGCCATGACAGACATGGACGCTCGCCTCCAGAGTGTCAAGCAAAAGTTGGGAAACTTAGAACAGCAAATTGATGGACGCATCACAGAGGTAAGGACGCATCTATTTTCATTGGGGTTCTTTGCCACCTCTGATTTTACAAATATACAGATTTTTCTCAATTTCACAGTGCAGATACAATAGCAGTATAAGGGTTTTTTTATCTTTTTGATGGTAGGTAAATTAAGAAGAAAACAATTGATACTGATCAAAGTTTGTGCAAATTGCATAAAGAAAGGTTGTACATCAAATTGAAACCATAGATTTATTTTATCTCTGCTAGATTTTTTATGATTTTCTTTTTGATCCGCTGATTTGAATTATTTTATTTCTTTGACACTGAGATGAAAAAATTTGCATTTCACAATATCTGTATGTGAAATATTGTGTTTTTGTTTGTTCCTATGTTTGTATCCTCCAATTTTGTCATGTGGAGCGTGTTACGGTTACTAGTTATAATATTGGTTGTATTACTTTGTACGTATCTTAAGAATCTTGATATGAGATGGTAAGATGGGATAACAAGATGATATAATAATCTTCTTTTGGAAAGTGCTCCTCATTGTACAAGATTTTTTTTCTCTCTCTCTCTCTCTCTCTCTCTCTCTTTTTTTTTCTTTCCCTCTCTCTCTATCCCCTCCTCTCCCTCTTATTAAAATAATACAATCACAATTGAATATTTATGATTATGATTCATCACCTACTGACCTTTTATAATGAAATATTGTACAGTCTTAAATTTTGAATTATTAGTAATTATTCGTATGGCAATTATTCCAAGGTATAGATAGAATGTGAGACAAGAAAGTGACCCTTAAATGATATCTCTTTCTGACTGTCTGTAGGAACTTCCAAGTCAGGAGGTACCCGTAACCATACCTTGAAAAGGGAGCGTACTATGCATGATAGCCATTTGTCCGTATATCCGTAGTTGTCTCTCTTCCCTCATGTGATCTTCTAGAATCTGATTGAGGATTTTTTTAGTTGATTGGACAATCAACTTATGTAACCAAATGGTATATATTATAATCTTCAAAACTTTCTTATTAATATAATTTATATGCTATGAAAATGTGCATGTGATATGATATATCTGATTTGCAGTTTGCAGATTACAGGAATGACACCTTCTTTACATTCACATTTTTATTTCTTTGGGTTTTTTTCCCCCGAAACATGATATTTTCAACAGACGATGGCATTAATGGCGTATCCCGAGGTATCTCCCATAGCTGTTGTGATGATGATATTTCTGTGTTGTATTCTATGTTATCTCACTCATTTCATTGGACTCAAACATAATAATTTATTAACTGAATGCTCTCCCTTTCATGTCTTGACCAATATAGACCAGAGTTGTCAAATAGGGGGCAAGGCAGCTAAACTGACAGGCTTCCAACCAAACCAGGTTATGACATCACGCTTGCTTCCTGGCACCAAAAACAGTCTTGGTTGCTATGATTTCCTGGGAGAATTGTATATTAACCCTTTAACAGCGAGGTCCGATTCTTACCAAACTGAAATACGCAAAGTCAACATGTTCTTATACCTTCTCAATCAGATTTAAGTGAACGGACATATGTAATTTCACTGAAATCTGATTTATCTGGAGTAAGAGCAGACACATTTTAATCATGTTGGTGTCCTTAGCATTTAAAGGGTTAAACACCCGATCTTGACTAGCCACTGTTTAATGTTCCTTCTGGTTGACGTGTGAAGGTGTGCTTGGTATTCACCCCACAAATAATCCAGCGAGACTCAGATCGTTTCATTGGATGTTCGTCAATTTGACTGCCTGGCTCCTTATATGAATACTCTGATCTATACCGTAGGTATCTTTGTATTGACGCAATGTATCAAAAAGTTTCGTGCTTTCTATATTATTATGCTTCGTTTCAGACTGCGGGCGAGGGTGGGGTGGGGGGGGGGGGGTGGGGGGTTATTTACGTTAGAAAACATCCATGAACACAGTCCAATACTTAACAAAATTATATTTAACGACTTGTCAGCACGGATTTTTTTTTAAAATGCACTGTCCTGAGTCTTACAGTGGCTTGTGAGAACTGCATCTATTAGTTCTGTATCAGCTAAAAACACATATTTTCTTGATATCTTGATTGTTTCTCATTATTAATACCATATTTTATTAACATTGTTAATATTATCGCAATTCTGTTAAAAAAGATGTTTAACTCCAGGGCAATCACTTTATTTCTTCTTTCTCTTGTAAATTTTTGTTTTCAAAATTTCCGTTTAAATCTAGATTCTCTGCAATTGTCATTATTGTGTGTGCATTCTATTCTGAATTTGTTGTTGTGGTTGGTTGTTGTTAATGCCCTTTGCTCTCTCTAGACAAGTTATGTGCTTCCACCCAGAGATAAACGGAAGGCTCGCTCGAATATCTAATATAGTCACAATGTACTGACACCGGGCCAACAAGTATTATCTCTGTTCTTATAACGCCGGACGCCTAGCGGAACAGCTGCCGAAGTGCCGATTTTAACGTTCTCGAACCAAGAAGCCGATCGTCTAGTTTCAGAAAAGAAGCATTGATGACACCGGCAGGTAACGAAAGATAGGAAATAGGACTAGTAAATCATATCAAGCCTACTGACCTATAGCTTATCCCGGTTTTAGGGGTGTGAAGTGGATTAGTCACAATGGTTGCCTGTCCGCTAGACGCTGGTCTATCGCATAATATTCAATTCAACTCAAATTCTAGGTTGGTACCCATTTGACACCTGGGTGGAGTGAAGCAAGTGGAGTATATTTCATTGTATAAGAAAAGAAACAAACAAGCAAACTTGAAGTGCCACTGATAAGAAGTTTAGAATCGAACCCGATTAAATCCCTCCACACCTCCCCCCTTACCCCCCCCCCCCCCGGGCTCTCTTCTTTCTCGTTACGAATTCACCCACCGTTAACTGCACGTTTTTCGATGGGAATTCCAAAACCTGCCCCATGAAACCGCTTGTCCGGTAATGGCTGTTTTGTTTGTCTGCTTCTCTTCTTGAGAGTGCTCGGATGCCATGACAGACAAGGGTTATAGGGTCTTACAGGCGTCCGCAAACACGCTTGTTCAAACAACGATATTGCACAGCTTGCAAGTTCCGAGTGAGAGAATAAATATTAAAACCAATGATACAATGTCAGCTCCATATTTCCGAAGGTAGAGCCCGTGCCTCGAAACTAGTAGGTCTGGTGGTTCGAATCCCGGCCACGTCAAACTAAGACGTTAAAATCGGCAATTTTAGCAGCTGTCCCGCCAGAGCCTGTTTTATCATACTTTATGGTAAAAGTGCTAAGACTTTTTGAGTTGGTGTCAGCACTATGAATGGGAGAGATAATTGAGTGAGTGCACCGTTTGTCTCTATGTGGCAGCACGTTCACATGTTTAGAGAGCTCCGCCTTTGATATGACATTATTTTGTGTTTTAAAAAAAAGGCTTTAAAACGGACAACAACCATCCAGACATGACATCCAGGCTGCTACAGTTCACAGCGGGTGTGGTTCTAACTGAACTATGAAAAGGCTTAAAAATTAACCTGTTCATATCGTATATGAATCAGATTTCAGTAAACCGGCAAATGCCAAAAGCTTGAATTTCAGCCCTTTGGCATGTATCAGCTCTTTTCAAATCTGATTACCTGGGATAACAACAAACAGGCAAATCTTGAACATTTTGATATCTAGTTAGTAGTTTGATCAGAAAGAACTTTAGCATTGAAAGAGTTAACTGAGTGTACAACAAGACCTTTGGGCGACGCCGCAGAGAATCGAACCCAAGACCCCTTGATCTCTTGTTATTGTCGTAATAGACAAATGGCGGTTAATGTTCTCTCTCTCTCTCTCTCTCTCTCTCTCTCTCTCTCTCTCTCTCTCTCTCTCGCTCTCTCTCTCTCTCTGTGTGTGTGTGTGTCTCTCTCTCTCTCTCTCTCTCTCTGTGTCTCTCTGTCTCTCTTTCTCTCTCTCTCTCTCTCTCCTTCTTGTTTTTTTTTGGTGGGTTTTTTGTTTGTTTCTTAGGCGAACTGAGTGCAATGTGGGATTCATATATATTATAATGTTATTTTGTTGTTATTATTGTAATCATTCATCATTATTATCAAGAGTATGATGATTAAATACTAATATAATGATAATAATGATGATAAAATAATCATGATGATCATAATTGTAATAATAATTATTATTATTACCTATTATCATTATTATTAATGTAATTATCATTATTATTATTATTAATATTAATATTATCATTATTATTATTTCCATCATCATCACCATCATCCTGCTTTTACTGCCTTCGGTCGTTGTGTCCTTTTGCGTCACCCCTGTACGACACAATACATCGGGCATTGTCTGTCTGTCTGTATGGATTCCTCTGTTTAAGAAGCTATTGAGGCAATGTGTCTATCTTTTATTTGCTTTCTGTTTTGTTGCTGTTTTAGTTAGACTTTATCAATTAATCTGTTCCACACTACAGATGCGTTATTACTACAACTTTGTAATGAAATTAACCTCCTGCACGATATTCTTTTATTTTCTCTTTTAGCACCCCACCCACCCCCCACCCCAACCTCTCTTCAACTCTATTCGTATATTTGTTGCTTTGGGTATCAGTCTGAATGTTTATGTAAAACAAATATATGCAATGCTGCTGGTTACATTCACCGATTTTCATTTTCGCCACAGGATTGATTGTGCTCATGATTATGCGGCATGTGTGGAGTTGGTTATTTTGTGAACATGGCAATCAAAACGATCCTCTTGAGACCAGATTCAATCAGATTGAATAATGGTGGACAATTAATCAAATGTCTATAGAAAGGGGTACTCTTTAGATCTGGAATAGGGTTTTTATTAAATTTTGTTTTGTTTTGTTTTAATTTTTATTTTGCGCAACCCCATGGCAATCACGTGACGCCATCTTTATCACGTGACGCCATCTCCATCACGCGGTGTAACAATGTCTCCGACAGTAAAGCCCCACGTAATAGATGGTAATCCCACCCCGAATAGGCGGGTAGCCTCCCCTCCCCTTCCCTACCGAACATCCCCGCCCAAAATAGGTGGTATGTAATTCCCTCAGAATAGGTGGTGAATTCCCCTGGAAAGCTTCGCTCAAATCAAAAGGGACAGCACTTGTCTGCCACTCTCCAGTTTAGTACAGAATTAACATTCTAGGCCATCATCGAATAGTGTGCCTCCTGTTTCGAAAAAAAAAACCCCAAAGAAATTTACTTATTTTAATTACATCATATCTGTAGCATTTTGAGCCCTTAAACCCATCTTAATATGGGCCAAAAGATGCTTTGCGCGGGAGCAAAATGATACAGTGGATACAAATTGAGTAGGTGGGTGGGTGGACGAAGGACACTAATATTTAAGCAACAATATATCATTATGTATATTATTTTAAAAAAATAAAAACCAGCGTTAGGCAGTGACACGAAACAAAGGACGAATCATGATAATATGCTACAAATTATAATGTGAATCCTCAGACCAACCTGGGCTCTCTGGGCTTCAAAATGCATATGTATTTACCCCAATGAATATATATATAATGTAACACACAGAGCGAAGACATTAGACAATATAAGAAGAAACCGATGTAACCAATGTAACGAACCCCCTTCCTGCTTCTCGTAGGTTTTTTTCATGTTTTATTTTGTTTTGTTTTATCACCTCGTAATTTTACATAGCATCATGACATTGTAGTGTAGGGGCCCATCCCTAAGTCAGGTTGTAAATGGGACAATGTGATACATCTCTGCAAACAAATTAATATTTATAACCCTATTATAACCAAACTAAAGAGCCAAGATATAAACTTTGAATCAAGACAAAACCAAGCAAGCGATCAGCACACTGTGCTGAATTGGATGGCGTTTTGTTTTTTAAAAAAAAACAACCCCAAAAATGAACACATAATATTATGTCTTAACACTTAACGCGTTGAATCTAGCTATACATCGTGTTTCTTTTGCCTCTGTGTTACGAACCCTCTCATGACAAAATCTAAAAAAAAGTATGGGTGCCACATTATAAGTATTATATTTTCAGCTAATTACCATGGCGATGACACCTTGGCTGATGGTTGGTGCTTTGTTTTGTCCTAATGCTGTCCTATGCCTGACACCCACATAACTTCAAGTGTCATGGCGGCCTCTGGTCTATATGGCGGAGCTAACTAACAAACAAACCTGCCAATTTGTGCCCTTTCTGACACTCTCACACAACTTTTACAAGGACGAAGAAGGAAAAACCAAGTATACAGGTGACCATCCCTGGTAACCTCTATCTCGGTTTCTCCTCTCCCTTGCCTTAATTTTTCAGACACTCATAAATAAGCTCGCGTGCACACACGCACACACACACACACACACACACACACACACACACAAACACACGCACACACACACACACACGCACACACACACACACACACACACGAACACTGAATTATGATAGCCCAATCATGGTCCTCAATGTTTTGTATTGTTTTTACCTAACTACAGGGTCACATGGTATGTAGAAAATGGAAAGAAGCTACTGCCGCTGCTGCTGCTGCTGTTACTACTACTACTACTACTACTACTACTACTACTACTACTACTACTACTACTACTACTACTATCACAGTGAATGCTGCTGTTGCTACAACAACAACAATTACTACTACTTCTTCTACTACTACTACTACTACTACTACTACTAGTGATCACTGCTACTAAACCTAACAAATGAAATGGAAATATACATCACGTATTGTCTTTTTAATACCCTCTCAGTTTTTATTTACTATCTGGCGTATCGTTTTTTGTTTTTGTTTGTTGTTGGGGTTTGTGTGTGTGTGGGGGGGGGGGGGGTATTTTATTTAATATAAATTTTTTTTAAACAAAGGGGTGCTTAGTCATAACTTTTTAGCCTTCAACTTGTCCATGACGATGAAACGTTCTGTGCAGTGGCATAGTAGGGGGATTGGTGGGGTAGAGGAGGCGGGGGGGGGGGGGGGAGTTGGAGAAGGGGACGTGAAGGGGTGTGTGTGTGGAAGGGGGGAGGATAGATCCATTCCTCTGATGCATGGCGGGATAACTTTGGTTGGTTGGTTGGTTTTTGACTGTTTAACTCTTCTTTAAAGGCTTCAGTGTTGTTATTGTTCTTCCTCTTCCAATTAACTGACTGGCTCGGCTGGACCGTGCGCATTTCAACGTGGTCGATTGCAGACCTCATAAATTACAGACCTTTAGCACATCTGAGGTCATATTATGACAAGTTAACAAGCTGCCTCATGGAGATAAACAGGGGGCTCACTCAAATATCTCACCTAGTCACAGTATGCTGACACCGGATCAACAGATCTTAGCACTGTTTTCGCCAGGCGGGACAGCTGCTAAAATACCGATAGACCTTTACACGTCATAGATCCACTGAGGTCGATTTTCAACCGATTTTCAACCGATTGAGCTAAGGGGCCATTGGCTAAACGTTGGGGTGATATCTTTAACGCCTACATTCTCAGCAAAGTAATTATTCCAGATTAATTGGTCTTCATCCTTTTTCGCTATCAGAGTCCCCACCCCCTTTTTTTAAACCTCAGACGGTGGAAAAATCTACAACATGTTATTGACGTGGGTGGTGGCCATCGTCTGTTTTTGTATTTTTGTGTAGCGTTCTATCCTTTGTATTTGTTAGAGATCATTGGGTTTTTTTCCCCATGTGAATCATCTTTTTGCCAAGTCTTTTTTTTTTAGCGATACTGATACTGTTTTCCCTGGCTGGTTTTTCTTTACGCTGTTACACTATCTATCATCTTATGTACCTATGGGGTCTCGTATGATCTTAGATGTTGAAAAGTGCAATAAAACTCTCAATAAACAAATAATCCAGAAGATAAAGCTTACCTAGACTGTCCTTTTGTGTTTTGGAGAATAAAAGCGGGAAGAGATGATCGTGTTAGGCAGGTGGAAGTTAACGAGTCGGTAGTTTTGTGGAGTATGGAAATGAGTGGGATAAATGAATTGTAACAGGGTAATAGGCAATGTCGATAAGAAACGAAACGAAATAAAGCTGAAAAATGGGGAAGTCAGAAGGATTTAAAACAAGGGCCTGCCATGGCACCCATCGCCTGGCCACTACCACTACCCTCCTCCAGTATTTTTTTCTCTCTCAACTTCCCAATTATTCTGCTTTCTTTTGCCTTTGTTTCTTATCAAAATTATCATTATTATTATCATCATCATCATCATCATCATCATCAT
>JAUEKZ010022152.1:0-18402 GCA_031471865.1 Melibe leonina | reverse complement strand
CGAACCACATTGAAATATTGAAACTGATGATACTAAGAACAAGGGATTTATAGATCTGAACCATTGTTTTTTTGCTCGCGTCAAATGATCTGAGTTTCCTTAAGATATGCATCCTTTGATAGGCCTTTGTGACAATATCATTGATATGTGATTTGAATTTCAGAGTGGAGTCAATAATGATTCCAAGGTATTTGAATTCGTCAACAATTTCAGCTGTCTGGTCTTTTATTTCTACATGGTCGAATAGATATTCTTTTCTGTACCTAAAGTCAAAGATCTGTTCTTTAGTCTTTGCTACATTTAGACTTAGCTGGTTGTTGTTTCACCATTGGGTAAACCCTTTTATTTGTTGTCCATGGGTGGTTTCCGATTTGAGTCGTTTAACAGCCCTATGATAGCAGTGTCGACTGCGTACTTCACAACGAGACAATGATCAAAACTAGATTTACAATCGTTTGTGTATATTATGTAGAGTAAAGGAGAACTAACAGAACCTTGAGGACATCCTATGGACAGCATTTTTTCAAGAGAAATGTCCGTTCCCAATTTTACTTGTTGTGGTCTGTGACAAAGAAAGTCTCTGTACCAATTAACTAAGTACTGAGGCACGCCCAAGATACAGAGTTTTTCTAGTATTATGTTTGTGTCCATAGCATTAAATGCCGACGAAAAGTCCACGTAGAGGACACGGGCGAAGTTCGACGGCGATTTATCGAGGTGTTTGGTCACGGCGTTGCACATGGTCAAAAGAGCATCTTCTACTCCCCTGGTGTGTTGATAGGCAAACTGGAGGGGGTCAAGTTTATTGCGGACCGTGTTGATTAATTACGCTTTAACAATTTTTTCAAAGCATTTCTTAATTATTGAAGTTAACGCCACAGGTCGGTAATCATTCATTTGGTTTGGTTTTCGGACTTTTGGGATGGGGATGATGGTTGATTTTTTCCAAAGCTTGGGAATAGACTGGTCGTTAATTGAACATTGGAATATTTTGGCGAATGGCACTGCCAGCTGTTCAGAACAGATGTTCAAAACTTTGCCACATATGTTGTCAGGGCCTGGTGCTTTCTTCAGGTTTACTGCGCTAAACAATTTTCGAACACAATCTATTTCTATGACCAGTGGCAGTTAGTAATAATTTAGTGACACGTAGCTTTTACTCGTGGCAGGAGTAACGTGGTCGAAACGACAGTAAAATTCATTTAATTCATTTACACTAATATTAATATCGCTTTTGTTTTCAGATAAAGACTTTTTGTTTTTAATGCCACCCATTTCCCGAATCATATTTCATGCCTTATAAGCGTAAACATTTTAAAAATTTACCTCCATTTTTTCCTTGTAAGCTAATTTCCCTACTTTTATTGCCCTTCTAAGATTTTTTTCCGCGTCCCGTTAAAGATGTCTGTTACCACTCATGTGAGCTATTTTCTTTCTGTTTATATAGTGTTTGATATTTTTGTAACCCATGGTTTGTTATTTGGATAATGAATAAAATGCTGACCAAAGGTGATGCAACAAGTCCAGATAGGTGTGAAAGTCCAACCTGAAAGTACCCACTATAAACATGATTATATATAGATACATCATCCATACCTACATGCTCCTCTTTATAAATATAGTTTGAAAATGAACACTCACCTCTAGAAATGTTACTTCAAAGAAAGGATCAACAATCATAGCTTCATAGAATTCTTTGCAGTTTTCATCTTGAAATGTGACTGATGAGGACAGGAAACCCGTAAATCGAGAAAATGCACTGTCACTGAGGTGGGGGCAACTATCCTTGATATCCTTAGTGAGAACTTTTTCATGACTGGCAACTTTTTTCTGTAGACACAGATTTCAATTCTATACCTGGTAGTTATAATTTATCAATAAATAAATTACTTAAGGTAATGAATGCAGAGAAATATCATCATATTTTACTCCTTTATTACAGGCTCAACAAATATCAATATGACAAACTAAGGATGGTTACCTCTCCAGAGGAGAGAGCAAGGACTAAGATAAAAATATTTTACAAAGGGCTAAACAGACTTATAGAAATCCCAATTTACCAATACCAGCGGAGTTGGAGTCAAAGACAAACTAGGCAATCAGGTTATGAGATGTACAATCTATCTCGATCTAATATTGATAGTCATCTTCATTCCTACTTTCCTAGCACTATAAGGTTATGGAACTGCTTGCCTATAACCACAAAGCTTATGAACAACATCGAAACCTTTTAAAATATGTTTCATCATACAACTTTTATTTAGCATGTACATGCATCCCATTGGTGATGTTATATCACAATATGGTCTTAACTTTCACTCGTACGCTGACGATACCCAAATTTACAAATCTACTGAAATTCAATATTTACCATCTCTTATTGGAAGTTTTGAACGTTGCTTTATTGAAATAAAATCATGGATGAACATGAATAGGTTAAAACTAAATAAGTAAAAAACAGGGGCAATTTTAATAGTTTGACCAGCTATTTTGGATGAAGTAGAATGTAAAAGTATTGAGGGAAATGAAATTTTATTTAATGAAGTTGTAAAGAACCTTGGAGTATATATAGACAATAAACTCACATTCAGGGACCAAGTAAATCATGCCATTAGATTTAAGAAAAATACGTAGCATAAGTCATTCTTTCGAAAGATACTTTAATTCTGCTTGCCAATGCTGTCAATCTTTCTAAATTGGATTATTGTAACTCTCTTTTGGCCTATATGAATCAGGATCAGATTAGAGCTCTACAGGTTCCACAAATTAATGCTGCCAGAATGATTTATAAGAAAAGCAGGTATTAATCTGCAAAGAAATTGCTGCACCAACTACACTGGCTTTCTATTAATAGATGAATTGAATATAAAATATATACACTTGTCTATAGGTGCTTGCATGCAGACAGTGCTGAATATATCAATGAGCTAATTAATACATATACCCCAAATAGAAACCTACTATCAAGTAAAGATCATCTTATGCTCACAAAAACAACTATACTTCGTAAAACTGGTGAGAAGTCATTTCATTTATCAGCACCCCTGTTTTGGAATTCCCTCCTGAGATATGTCCGATATGCAGGCAATATAGAGACTTTTAAGACCTTTTTAAAATCTCATTTGTTCAATGTCTTCCAAGTTTGTTAGTCTTGATATCATCATTCATTATATTCGTAATCTCCCATGTTGAAAACTTCTTTAAGGCTTTGTTTGAAAATTAAGTAGTTTTATCCAATGTAATAACGTATGAATTCTATCATCCCTGTCAAGTGTAACCTGCAATGTTCAATGTTATTTGCCTGGAAATTGTTCATTTGCGCTTTGAGCCTGTGTAAACGGGAAAGCGCATTATAAAAACTTTGTATTATTATCATTATTGTTATTATTATTGACTTTACGAAAGACCCTCTAAGTTATTGCATTAAATTAAAAAACAAGAAAAAAGATTAATCGACCACGTTGAAATGCGCCCTGACAGTTATACTCGGCCAACCTGAGTCAGTCAGTTAATTGAAAGAAGAAGAAGAAAAAAAACATTTGCATACTGTGATAGGATTTGAACCAATAATGTAGCCCAGCCTGATCTAGTGACTATATTAGCAATGGCATAAGCAGGGATCGCTTTAGAGTCAAACTTGAGATAATATGCTTTGTCTCGTTTCTGCACTGCATATTATCTCAAGTTTATCATTATCATACAATCAATTTGGAATTTGTCCATGCTTATGCCCAACAGTTCACTTAACACAGTAAAATTTTGCATTACAGATGTAAGAAACATCATAATTGATAAAAAAAAACAGCCCACCCAGGAGGAAAAAGAGAGAGAGAAAAATTGTTGGTGAACAACTTGGATTCTGGCCTCTCTGAGGTTTCATTGCAAGGCGGGAGCAGTCTTTGTTAATCATTTGGCAGGTCGTATAATAAGAAATAAGCAAAAGAGTCATATACATGAGTCTAGACATACTTACCAGGTAAAGTTCTCCATAGGTGGTAATAGTACTGACAAAAAAAGCAAAAACAATGCTCTTTCCAATGAATGATCTTGTTATCCGAATTGCCATGAAAATTCTGAAGGCAATAATGGTAAGAGCGAGAATCCCCATGACCTGGAAAATATGCAAAGATGGTACTTGGAGAAATTAAAAAAAAACATAAAAGAGAAATAATTCTATTGAGAGTTTTAACCCTTTCAATTCTAATGACACCAAAATTTTCAAGCTTTTTATATGCACAATAAATCAAATTTCAGTGAACTGACATATGCCAAAAGCCTGAAATTCACTGAAATTTTATTCATCTTGTATATGAATATGAAGATTGAAGATTCTCCATATTCTGTTTGGTTAGAATCACACCCACTGTGAAAGGGTTTAGGCATTTTCAACTGCCAAGGTCTTACAAGCACCCAAATTCTAGGTGAGTTAAAATAACAGGCCTATATGCTCTGTAAACATGATATGATAATAGTATCACACAGTTTTGTGTGTTGATAAATGCTGGCACTGCTGTGAATATTTTGATCAAGCCCATTCAATTCATTAAAAGTTAATTGCTGAATTTGAATCTAAATATGTAGGACTTTGATCTGTTACCCGGCTCACAAACGTGTCCATTTCTGCGTTACTGTCACAAATGTTTCATTTCGTACTTTCTTGATTTCACATCAATCAATTTTATTTCAGTGCAAAACTACCTCAAAAACTAATTGCCAATATTTGTTTTTAAAAAACACTAGTATTGCTGAAGTTATTGAATAATTTCTTGTTACCCTTTGGGATAAGATTTTAGTCTGTCATTTCACGTCATATTGACCATAGCGCACAAATGATGCTGGTGGTTTTTTGTTATTTTTATAGTTTTTTAAGTATTGTGGAGATGACTACTATTTCTTTTCTGGTTACCTTTGGATATGAAGCTGGTTTATTGAAAATAACTTTCTGCCATATCTAAAGGGACCCAACGGCCTGCTATTGCTGATAGAAAAAGGGAACAGCAAAAACATTGGATTTTGGCCAGATTTTGGCATTGAGTATTATGTAATTTTGAAAATGCTATATAGAAATGTCATTTATTATCATTAATTGATTGTTGAATTTGAACATGGCAATTCCTACATTCCTCTGGAAAAAGTGTCTACCTCTAACTTGAATTCTTATGATAGATTTTGAATCATTGTAAACAGGTTGAGAGTTTTACAAACCTTCATTAAAACCGGGCTTGATAAGCCTAGTTTCTGTTCCAACCAATAGATTGGTCCTCCCTCCTCTGGCAGATCCATTGTGTGCAGGAGCATTCTGTCCAAACTTTCAAAGATCTTATGTACATCATTTGATCCTCCAGATCCATAATATTTCCAGAGCAGTAATTCTTGATAAGATGCTTTCATTTTCATACAGAACTCCACAGGCGCATTTGGCAGTTTCAGCTGAAAGGTTTCAAAAGGTTTTAAGGGTGTTATTTGGTATTTCCCTTACTCATTTGGACATATTTTGAATAATTATCATTAAAAAAAAACAGATCGATACAAATGATTATTCGATTTTTCTGTTCTTTGAATTGAATAAATACTGTCAAAAGTGCATAAAAATGCATGAGGATAATTATACAGAAAGTGGTTGTTGTCCTGATACTAAATACTAACTGCACAGTAATCAACAATTAGCAATACATCATTGCAGTTTATACAAAAACATATTTCATCTTGACTTTCTTCAAAATAGGGATTATAAAAAAACTTTTACAATGCTCAAATTTTTATCAAAAGTGACAGTGACAGAGATTATCAATGTTTCCTTTCACAGATTGAACAAAGTTGGTGAGGGGACAAAAATTGTCTTTTTTTTAAACAACATGTAATTGGATATGTGGAGCTTTAACATAATAATACTTGTGCTTTGCAAGATGTACAAAAAGATTGCAAAAGTAAAAAAAATACCCTGTTTTCCATATGATGAACCAAAGACAATATGTAGCGTTGGAAGAGAGGCTTCAATGCCCTGTCCTCGTCTTTGGAGCACTGCAAAATAGATTTCTCTACAGGAAGAGTTTCCTCTCTTTTCTCCTCTCTCTTTGGTTCTGTAGCCAGATCTTTCAAAGGGTCTTTTTTATTTTTAGGCTCTATTTTTAGCTGAGAAATATGGAACGAATAAAAAGTCTGTTTAATATTTTTCTTAAAATGACCTTCCATTATTAAAGAAAACCACAAAAATAGATTGTAGCAATAATTTACCTTTTTTTAAACATCAAATTTTTCTGTTCGCTTTTTGGGATTTTTAAGTAAAAGAATGAATGATAAAGGGACAGGCTCATACATAGGTAGCCCTATATTCACATTTAAACTTAAACATCTAGCAATCATTCACAGCATTTCCTAAAACAAAATCAATTAAAGAGAAAAGTTTCTTTCAACTTACTTCATGATGATTTTTCATGCGAACATTGACCGGATCAAAATTCAAGATATCGCCTGGGTTGACATAATTATATTTTTCATCAGCTGAGCAGGTCCAGATCAGTAGGTAAGCCACAAAACAAGAAGTTATATTAAAATCCATTTTTATCTGAAAAAAAAGTTACAAAAAGTTCCTTCCCTGAAAAAAATATAAAATTAAAATTGTTTATATTTACCAACAAACATTTCCAGTCTCAAGTCTCATCATAAAAAAAATGAAAATAAGAGTTTTGTAGGATTCAAAAGAACTCTTTTTTTTCACTTATTTATTTAAAATTCAATACAAATCAAGTCAGTCTAGCTTGTTTTTCTCCCCCTAAACTCAATGTCCCGACCTGTTCATTCTATTCTCTTTATCATGGACTATGGCAGCCAGTGCAAGTGTTATTCTTGGTATTCAATACAAGAATCTCCTTCCTTTCAATTTTAACCCATCTCTTACCCTGTAACCTACAAGTACCTTCATTGTCTTTTGACCGTTGGCTGCACTGCATCAGGGAAGTGCTGGCAGACTAGACAAATTGGTGGCTTCATCTTTCACACCCTTACCCTCCCCTTTCCCCCAACCTTTTCTTCACCAGGTAACTTTCTTTTTATTAACTCCACCAATGCTTCTATATCAAACGACCATGATCTGCAAAAAGTAATGTGGAGGCAGTCGAGACGAATACGACCTGATGGATATCAATATGCATCCTATTTGCAATTGTTGTGAGCCCAGTGGGCAGGATGTCTTAAATAGCCCCTCAATACATGCAATAATCCAGCATTTATACTTTTTTTCTTTTAAAGGTGGCTTAGCAGCGCTGTGACGAGGTAGGCACCAAGCAGCCTTTGTTGTTTGGCTTATCATGGCAAGCGTAGGGATAGTATCTTGGAAAAACCATCCCCTCATTCCAAGCCCCCCTCATGTTTTCTAAAGCTCTCTATATATTATATGCGGGTAGTAGGATGGTCGTAAAATAATAACCATGTCTTTTCATTTTTGCTCTATTTCTTTCCTAATCAAGGAGATCGGAATTAATGATAACTTAAAAGTTGTTTTCAAACTAATTCCTCGACTGAGATCAACTGTTTGCGTTAATGAGGCTCCTCTCCTTCCCTGTCTCTTCCTCTAAGTATTGACAGATAAAATCAAACAACACAGAGATAATAAAACGATTTGCATGGCAATGGTTGTCATTACAAAAAGAATCTAAATAAAGCTGAGCATCTACTTTATTTAAAAAATGTTTTGATCATACTGATGGTTGTCACATAGAAAGAAAAATATGAGTGTCGTTGTTCTCACCTAAGTGAGAATACGAAATTTTCTTATTCTCCAGTGATGATAACAGCAAATTCTCAAAATGGCGGAAAATTATTGGCACCTCAGAAATATGCGCAATACTAACAATAATTCCCCTGTCATCCCATTTAAACTTCGACGATAATAAAAGAGGAACAAATCTGGCGGCAGGCAAAAATGGCGGAATTCCGCCAATTGGCGGAAGATTATCATCACTGATTCTCACCAATTAGCAAATGAAATGTTTAAATTCTCACTTAAACTGTGAATAAGACAATTGAGCATAAATTCCTTTTTTATTCCCAGTGCCTCTTGGGGATGTAGGTTACCTTGGGAATTTAATTAATATCACAATAGTCATTGGCTGAGTCATATGGTTGTTTCGATTTTTCCTGATGTGTTGCTTGCATCAGTAACAAAGTTTTCTTGCTGATTTTGGCTTGAAAACGGTCTGAAACAAGTATTTTATAAAAGTAGTATATTTTCACATCTCTTTACATCAATAACTTAAAAAAAGAAGAACATTGGTACCAGAGTTTCAGTTGAGTCAACATCATTACAAATCCTCCATAGCCACATGCTGGGCTCACTTTCTCATTGAAAACAAGTCTAGAGTCTACTTACTAGTCATGAAGTAGGTACCTTGCCTAATGTAGTAAGAATGTCTAATTTGCATAAATAATGTATTAGCTGACTTGCTAATAATATATGTCGTAGCAAGGAGTAGTAATATTAATGTACTTCTTTTATTGGAGATCAGGATTAGCAAGAATTTAGGTGTAATTTATGTGTGTGCATAGTTATATAAGTGTGTGCATGTTTTTATTCCTTTCTCTCTCTCTCTTAGTCTGTGTTCTTTTCTTCTTCTTCCAATTAACTGACTGACTTGGCTGAGCCGAGTATTACGGCCAGAGCGCATTTCAATGTGGTCGATTACAGACCTCTTAAACGTTTAAAGCGTATTTAATTTTTTTTTTTTTTTAATTTAATGCAATAACTTATAGAATCTTTCATAAAGTTATATGATGAAGCGTATTATCAAAGGTTTCGATATTGTGTTCATAAGCTTTGCGGTTGTTGGCAAGCTGTTCCATAACCTTATAGTGCTAGGAAAGTAGGAATGAAGATGACTATCAATATTAGATGGAGGTAGATTAAACATCTCATTGCCTGATTGCCTAGTTTGTCTTTGACTCTGCTGGTATTGGTCAATTAGGATTTCTAAGTCTGTTTAGCCCTTAGTAAAATATTGTTATCTTAGTCCTGGCTCTCTCCTCTTGGAGTGGTAACCATCCTAAGTCCTTCATATTGATATATGTTGAGCCTGTAATAAAGGAGTAATTATTAGTTAGATATCTAGCAGCATTCTTTTGCACTTTATCAAGTTTTTCTATTTGATTTTTACGGTGTGGATCTTAAACCGTGCAACCATAATCGAGTATAGGTTTTACAAATGTTTTATAGTATTTTTCTTTGGTATATTTTGGACAGTTGGATGTGTTAGTGTTACGTTTAAGAAAAGCAAGAATGGCATTTGCATTTTTACACACTGCATTGCTCTGCTTTTTCCATTGCAGTTTACTGTCGATAACTACTCCTAGATATTTTGCATTCTTTGTTTCCTTTACCATTTTGTCGTGAATAAAGTATTTTTCTTGTATTGGGTATCTCACCTTTTACTATCTGAGAGTGTGAGCGTAAGTGTCTCTATCTACTTCTCTCCTCTCTTTGTGAGTGATTGTGTGTTTGTGAGAGAGAGTGAGTAAGAGAGGCCCCTCCTCTCGTCACCACTTGTCTCGCTGCCACGTGATAACTTGCTCTTGTGAGAATGAGAAATTATTTATTTCTCACCCGGCACTCCCCAAGATAGCATACAGTTAAAATGTTTCAACCCTGAGTCTTCTTTCAAATCCAACTATGCATAAAAATCCTCAAGATTTGTCTATTTTTATGCCAAGAGAACTCTACGTTAGAGTATATTTCAGTTCAGTTAGAATCAGAACCCGCTGTGAAAGGATTAAGTTTAAATAATTTGACATAGAGTTTAGGCCATTTAGGCCTTACTTTACAAACCACTTTTGATCAGATTACACTACTAGTGTAAGAAGAGGCCATCGCAAGATACACTTGGTCTAAACATTGTGGACAAGATTCCAAGAAGGCATTGTAAGGAAGGTTTGCCAGATTATTTTTTGCAAACTCGCAAAGGTTTAAGCTAAATCGCAAAAGAAAAAAAGTGGCATACTTTTTGTATTCTTCGACTGCTGTAAAGAGGATGTAACTAGTCTCTTTTTAGTTTAAAATCGTTAAAGATCTTGTTTTTAAAGTTATATGAATCATCTAAATTTTGATGGGTCGCTATCAGTCAGCCCTTCGGACTGCCTCGTATCCTTCGTCTAAATTTCAGCTATCTAGACCTTCGCGCGAGTGATGAGCTTTTGATAGGTAGTATAGTTATAACAACTCATAGTTATGTTATTATCACATCTGTCTTCAACGTTAAAAGATCACAAAATCTAACATACACCAATGATTGCAAAACATTGCAACTGAAGCTGGGCATCGGTCAACAAATCTATTTGTGCTTATTATTATGTTTTGCTTAGAGTTTAACTAGATAGGTCTCCCCTCCTCACATGCCTTTTTGTATCAGCTGATAAGTATCTTAATTAAAAATACCTAATTCTATATAATATCTAAGATATAGCTTAAAATTGGCAGACCATAATATATAGTAGCCCAAATAGTCGCAAGTCGCAAATGTATATTTCCTGACGCAAATAGCATGAAAAAGTAGACTTTTTTATCGCCTAATCTGGTATTTTTGTTCTCATGCAGAGCAGTCGAGCAGTTCCTGCATTTTTAAATTAGCTAAGCTACCCAGATAAGCTACAAAGTGATAAAAAGAGGGGGGATCGCTCTAGGCCAGTGGTGAAACAAAGGGAGTGGTTGACAGGCCAGTATTAAGGGACAAAGACAAAAAAGGACACACAAAAAGCGAGGTTTCGGCCCTAGGCCTTCACCAGGACAAAGGCGACAAATAGTAATTACATAAAGAACATAGAAAGATGCAAATAAAACAGTGGATCTATCGTCGCTCCAGGAATCGGCTGTTTTTCACTTTTTTCATTTTTTGTCACCGTTGTGTCTTTGTACTTTAATACTGGCATGTCAACCACTCCCTTTGTTTCACCAGAGAAGCTAGAAAAGAGAAGAGAGAGAGAGAGAGAGAGAGAGAGAGAGAGAGAGAGAGAGAGAGAGAGAAGTCTCTCTTAGCCCTCTACAAAGAATATCTAATGTATAGAAGTCTCTTGACATATTCTAGGGCAAGTAAGACAAGGACCCCAGCACCAGAGACGCCTTCCCCACGGCGCCCTCAGTCGTCTACCGCAGAGACAAAAGCATACGTAACCATTTGGTTCGAAACAGAGTCCGCTCCCCTGACAACCCATCGGGGACGCACAGCTGCAACAGACACTGTCTTACTTGCCCTATAATATGCCAAGAGATGCCTATATAGTTCCCTTCGCGCCAGTGGCAGACAAAAGGTCTTTTCCAGTGCACTTAGAGAAATGTAGTATATGCACTGAGATGCAAGAAGTGCTCTATCCTCTATATTGGGGAAACTGGTCGCAGACTAGCCGACAGGGTGGCTGACCACATGGGAGACACCAAGAACGACATAATATCGTCGAGATGCCATTTTAAGAAGCATGTTTTTTTTATCACCTCGATAGACGGAATATTATCCAATGTTAGACAATGGATGTTAAAACGACATTTCAAACTTTAGTTACAAACGAACATCTCTTTGTATTAATCAAATTGGATTCATTTATTTAAGTGATCGGCTTACGTAAAGATTGTCGATAGAATATTTGTATACATTTTATGTATTTAACCACGCCATTTCTGATTTCTCGGAAATAAATTATAGTAACTTGACCAACTTTCTCAAGGCATCAGGTTATTCCAGGTTGCCAGTTTGGTCTTTTTAAAGCCAAAAAGGTAAAATTTGGCTTTATACGATGGGTTTGGGCAGAAATTTTTTTGTTTGGACTTTTTCCTATTTTTGGGCCTTTTTAGAAAAAGGAAAAATCGACTATGATTATAGACCAAATTTATGAGAAAGCTTTACAATACAAGTTAATAAACTTCTTGAAATTGATAAACAATCAACAAACTACATGATTTTTTTTCATTCATTAACGAGCATGCTGTAACTTCATGCAAAATCTGTTTAGATATATGTTTGGTCTTTCAACTTGAATTTTCAAAAAAGGCATGGTGAAATTTAAATAAATCTATAACGAAAATGTCACAATAAAAATGGATTTAAATTAGAGCTGCAATTTCCAGCACATAAGACAGTCATACAATTGCTGATCAGGAAGAAGGACAATGAAAAAGATAAACGGACTCGGACACTGGTGATCTCAACAAAGACAAAGGTATGAAAAGATGACTCTTCTTTCTCCTTTTTTCAATAAGTTAGTCCACTCAGAGTAGAATCACCAACTACACGTAGGCTTAAATACTAACTAGTCTTGACTGTATACATGTATAATTCTTTGATCCACAGTGTACTTTGAAATAGTATTGCAGCTTTTTGTACTTATGAATATTTTGAAAATGCTTGCAACTACTTTTGGGGAAAGGCGTGGTAACGTCTACCAGTAGTCTACATGTACATGTATTCATTTTCCCCTTCAAAATGATGATGATGAGGCAGGAAAAGTTGGGTAAAAGTTTGGTCTTTTTTTTCTGGCCTTTTCTCAATTGGTTTGGCCTTAATTGGCATTTTTTTGTTTTTGTTTTTGCAACAGATTTGGTCATTTTCTTTTAGTGCCATCTGGCAACCCTGATCTACACATCGGGAACAGGTACAACAGCTTGTTATCGATAACCTGTTCCTAGTTAAAAAGAGGTTCCTGGTGTTCTCCATCTCGATAACAAAGTCCCGCACGACACTACAAACTACAAACAAGTGCCTGTTGATTTGACACGAAGTTGCTCGTTTCACATTCAATTTTAGGTCTAAATTCTTTGACAAATTCTATGAAGATCAAACGTTACCGAGTAGAGAGAAAACAAGATGTGTCTACCAATAGTACCAAGGATAATTGAAGAGGCTGACTGATTCCTGACGTCAGCAGCCTATCATGTTGTCTAAGGGAAAACAAAAGGGCCAAAACAAAATGAAAGTAATTTTAGTGCTTGCCTTCCTCTCTAAATTTGTGTCTTGTGATAATCAAGCTTCATGTAAATGTGAGTTCTGGGCCGGATCAATCATCATGGGAGAATGTGCTTGTAAGGATATCTCTTTTTTTTTTTTTTACGTTTTGTCTAGACTATCTCTCTCTTTCCATGTATCAAAAAGTGAAGTCATAAAATTGTACACAAATTCCTCCTCATTTTTTATAAGTTTATGTTTACAAGATATTTGACAACTTTCTCACACCTTTTCTTGTGCTGAGACCTATATTTGTTATAGTTGTCTCCCATCTCCACCTTAGAACACAGTCTGTGGTATCTGAAAAGAAAAAAATTGTCACTCTTCGGGCGAAGAGTGCGACATCATAGAATGTAACTGATAGAAAGGCCAAAGGGTGTATAGGAGGAGAGATTGACCACATTTTAGAGGAATTATAAAGTATAATAAACTAGGATTTTTATTGTTCTTGCATCAAAGTCAATGTTTGATAATCTAATGTGCAAAGTGTGTACACCAGGATAGATACGTTACAAACACTATTCTACTCAACAAGTCCTTTAGAGCGAAGTGCCATTGAACCCAGAGCCCCTGGGTTCTGTACTGCGTTGCTACCAATTAGGCCACTGCGCCTTCCTAGGGGGGAGGGGGGGGGTTGGAAATGACAGAAGGGAGTACAAGAACGTCTCATCTAATGTCTTGGGTAATAATGAGTTTTTTTTATGCTATTGGAGTACATCTAATGGTTTCAAGTGGTCACACAAGCATGTGCTTTAACCCTTTAGCTGTTGCTGTTAAGGTTATTTCTCAAACTACCAGATAAATCAAATTTCAGAGAACTGCCAAAAAGCCTGAAATTCAGGCTTTTGGCATATATATGTCAGTTCACTGAAATCTGATTTATCTGGTATAAGGATGTATACATTTTGAAGATTTTGCATATTTCTGTTTGGTTTAAATCAGACCCCCGTTGTGAAAGGGTTAACATAACACAACATTCAAGTTATGAGCGCCTGCTACCTAATTTAAAAAAAAAATCCTCTGGGGGGTTTTGAATTTTTCCTAATTAAACCTTTGTTTAATTTCAGATTACTTAATAGGTTTAAAAGAAAAAAAGGGGTGGAAATGGAGTACCGTAACATTAGTTTTGGATCAGGTGATGTGTATGAAAGAGGTTTTCTTGCTTAAGATATTTTTTCTGTAATTCTCCTTTGCACTACTATAGGATGAACATACCTACAGCTGGATTTTTCTTCTGTTCCCAAAAGCCCTGCTGTATCCAAGTTCTGCTGTAGAAATTACATGTCCTTTTTTTCTTAATTGTTTTTTATCTTCTCCACCAGACATTTATGATTGTGGAGACACAAAAAAACCTCTTCAGTACACAGTCAATG
This sequence comes from Melibe leonina, assembly GCA_031471865.1. Classification (NCBI taxonomy): domain Eukaryota; kingdom Metazoa; phylum Mollusca; class Gastropoda; order Nudibranchia; family Dendronotidae; genus Melibe; species Melibe leonina. Next base: position 4,052 of record JAUEKZ010022152.1, on the reverse strand, counting down.
AAACAATAGAGTTATGCTGCAAAGTTGGTTGCAAGAGCTGTGTCCAAGGTGAAACTTTTCTGACTGTGGAAAAATGTCCTCACCCCACCAACACAGTGGCGCAGATGAAATCAAACTCATCATCTGATGTCTCTTGCTTTGGCAAGATAACAATACCATCAGTTTCTGAAGAGGATCTGGGGGAATCAGAATACTGTTGTTTTGATAGAACTACACGAGATTTGATGTTCCATACAACAGTTATAGTAAAAGGTATGTTACTTTATATCTAGTGCAATATTAAAACCCATAATATACTCTGTTGTCCTATCGATATTCTGGCTTTTTTATTTTTGTTTTTTGGTTACTCTATTGTATCATAAATTGATAATTGGCTGACATAATCAGTTCTGATTTTTTAATTTTAAAAATTTCTAATGGGTTGTTTTAATTTTGTCATGTTTTCACTTGTTATATCACATTTGTGCAGATGCAGGGCTTAACCGAATGTCTGGTTACAAATGGAGCTATTGGCGCATACTGTGTTTGTTCATAACTGAACACAGAACAGGAGGAAAAACTTAAGATAAAGCCAAATATGCTGATATTGTAATGTGTTTTAGATGGGCTTCCTTTTTCAAAAAAATGTCACCAAGTGTTTTCCCTTGTTGTATGTGTTAGCTTCTTTTTTTTTTAGAAGGGCCATGGTACTTCAACAAAAAGAAGTGATGTGTTTCTTGTCTTTGTATAAGAGAGTAAATTATTTTTAAGAAATAACTGGACTAAACTTTATCATTACTCTACAGATGATTTGAAGGCCCCTGAAATATCATTGGTTGTGGTGAGATTTGATGAAGATTCTATAGCCCTTGTGATACATTTCAATTCTTATGAAGATCCGCACTGGTTTTACAGCTATGAGGTCTTTAAGGAAGAGTAAGTATCTGGAACATTTTTTTTTCTTTAATCTTTCCGTATGTTGGGGGTATTTTAGAAGGCTTGTCATATAATGGCTCAAAGTGATTTCAAGCAGCCAGTTTTATTTGAGGCTGCCATTCGTTTGAAAATATGGTCCATCATATAACTTTAAGAAAGACCCTTTAAGTTATTGACTAAAATTATATAAAAAACCACTATTAAGTTGAAGAGGTCTATAATCGACCACGTTGAAATGCACACCGACAGTATTACTCGGTCCAGTTGAGTCAGTCAGTTAATTGAAGAAGAAGAAACCCATATAGATGGTTTTGCTATTTTGTATTCTGTTAGCGTAGTCGTAACGACTGCCTGTTGTAACAACAGGTTGTGGTCTTTTCCCCTTGTTTTAGTTTTAGATTGTAACACGCAACTAAAGGGTCACTTGCTATTTCTATGACTGAAAGTACATATGGTCGGTAAAATGTCCTGGGTTTCAATGGATCATAATACATAATGTGTGTGTTAGCCATCATATATTTGTTTGTCCTTCTCTCCTTAGTGATTGTGAAAGGTGATTTTTCCTTGTAAATCATCTCTTTGTGAAATGTCGCTAGCAGAGTCCAAAATGTGGCTGTTCTCTAACTTGTTAATCGTACCACTACTTATCACTAGGTGCTGATTTGAACTTAAAAGTTGAAAATGCACTAGGATATTTTCAAAAAACAAACAAATCATATACTTTCTTTATGAACAATATGATCATTATCAATGGTGTCTAATATATATTAATATTGGAAATAAAGACAGCTTTAGAGTGGGTCAAAATTTTAAAGTCTTCTAGTATTTTAAGCCTGCATGATATTTTGTCTCCATAATAATGGGTTTGTTTATTTATCTCTATAGGGCTTTAAGAAGAGAATAGTTTGAAGGCTAAAGAAGTCTTCATGAAAAATAAGATGTGTCAAACGATACCTATTTTAATTATTTGAATTCACCTAGAACTTATCATTTGTAATTTTACTCTGGATTGGTGGGAAAACATGACATTTATGGAACATATTTGAGTTACAAAAAAGCTGATTTTAATTAATCAAGTGAGAATGAAAATAAGAAGTAACTATTTGATTTTCATTAATTGGATTATATATATGCTTACCAAGTATTGTATTGTTTCAGATGAAGTCTTTTATTATATACTTGACTCTTTTTAATGACATTTTATGTTCATAAACACAGATTAGTAATTAAGAACCCATATTCTTCCAGGGAACTTTTGTGCAATTCCCAGGTTGAGTGTCTTAAGGGAAAGTGCAAGTGTGTCTTTATGTATTATGAAGCAAGCAATCCACTGAGTATTGTTGTCGACAAGAATGTGTCAATCAGCATCACAAAAAAGACATCTAACCAAGTGGTAAAAACCACAGAATCTTTCAATTTGATTCAACATAGTAAGTTTTGGATTTTTCTCACAAAAGTTTTAGAAATCAAATCAGAAACAAAGAAATATGATTTTCCATTTTAAAAAATTATAAAGAGTCTGCAACTTCAAATATCCAAACAAATCCCTATAAAATATTATATAATGAAGGGCCAATATGGATATTTTGTCGCCAAAATCAAATGGCACTTTTTCCTTTATATTTTCAGAAGTGAAATTATAATCCTAGCCAACAAAGTAATTGATTTTTGTTTATCTCTCAAAGCTAAAGGCCCTAAGTCAAGCTTAGAATTTGTAATAATGAAAAAAAAATTGAACTTTCAAATTTATTTTAATCTAAGTGAAATCCTTTTATTGTATTTAGGAAATAATATGCATTCTTTAAGTTTTTCAATGTTTGTTAATTTTTCAAATTTCTCCTTTCCTAGTGACATGATTCAAAGAAATCTAGCTACTTCTAATAATGCAGTTGTTGAATGTTTAATATATATTTGATTTGAAAAGTTCATTGAACAATTATGAAAAATTGTGACCATTCAAATGTGTGCTTCTGTGTGTTGCAAAGGAGTAAAAAAAATATTTTATAATCTATTTTTTTGTTTTGTCTTTATTCAAGTAATAAAAGACAGTTGTAATAGGGGGAGTGGTGAATAGGCTGGTAAAGGCCTAGGACTAAGTATTGATGATCGTTTGTCTTATTTTGTCTTTGTCCTCCACTGGCCTTCCACCACTTCCAATACTAATATAACTGTTTACAAATAGCGTTGTGTTCAAAATAGGGATTTTCTGAGGATTAACTGTGGTTACCATAGTATTTTTAAAGATTCCATAGCTCTCCTTTTTGTAGTCGCTCTTTCTAAATAAAAATCAGTAAGAATTCTTCAACTGCTTTTTGTTTCTTTCCTAAAAGTACAACCAGGGACTGTCACAAAGTTCAAGATTAATAAAGACTGTCCTGCAATTACTGTTAAATTCTGTGCTCCTCAAGACTTACAGTATCTGGTTGAATTTATGGAGTATAGGAGAAGACCGTTAATAGCAACTGTGGAGATCATAAAACTGGAGGGGTTATATGAAGAGAGAGAGGTGAGTATAGTCTTGATTTTGTGATGTCTCTCTTCTTTTCTCTGTATTTATTGAATAATAATTTAAAAAAAAAAAATGAATTAAAATAACAGATGAATTGATGGGAAGGATCAGATTATGATTTCAATTTCACAGGGTAATGCAGAATCCTTTTTCAATATAAAGCATGTTTGGAGACATTATAAATCTTAAATACCCTGAGAAAAGGCACTCTATAAATCTATGTATTATTTTTATTATTATTATTTATACTCTCTTATTCTTAGTCTAATGGATTTCCCTTGACCCAGCAGAGTCATTCAATTATAAATGAATTAAGAAGAAAAGTTTTTAATGCAGCTAAAGAACATTTAAAATTTCATTTTGTCAACCACACACTACAGCTTTTTACCGCATTTATTATTGCTCTAAAAGGCGTTAAGAAAGATTGTATTAAATAAAACTTGATAGATCTCAATAGGTAACATGATTATATACTCTTTTACTGAATACTGCCATAGAGAGTCTTTTTGAAATTATGTATTTATCCCAATAGCTCCATGACTGTTATATGTTAACATGCCTCTTCAACACTTATATCCATGTCCAAAATGGTTGTGCATATCTGCTTGTAATATGACATTCATAATAA
>JAUEKZ010022151.1:0-32391 GCA_031471865.1 Melibe leonina | reverse complement strand
TCCCCCCCCCCCCCCCCCCCCCCAAAAAAAAGAAGAAAAAAACTGACATCAAATGTTAAAGAAAAAAAAAAGAAAGAGCACATTAAAAAATATATAACCCTGTTGAAATTAAGACAAATTTGCTTTGTCCTTTTAAAGAAGTTTTATCATACACAACTACTACAAAATAAGTTTTTTTATTCATTGAGAGTTTTAGTGCACTTTCAACTAAGGTCATACCAGTGCCCAGGGGTAAATGTAATATGATAGGACAGATAAAATAAAAATAAAACCAGCCATACTTATCATAGAGAGATGATTTAAAAGCGAAACAAAACCGTTTCTCACCAAAGTAACAAACAGATGATTTAGAAGGAAAAAACATAATCTCTGATAATTACAAAATAGGACAAAAAACAGATTGTGGCCAGCGCACACAACATGCATTATGGTCCAGGAAGACCCAGGATATTCTACCGCCCTTTGTGTACAAAAGTACTCAGTCTTTCTAGTTAGCAAGTGACTCCGTAGTTAGGTACAAAACATAAAACATAATGGATGACCACGAGTCTGTTCAACAAACAACAGGCAGAACCAAGAACTAACAAACAAATACAAAACAGTTGTGTGCGTATGCATGTTAAGAGAGCACAGGAGAGAGTAAGAGATAGCTGAAGCCAAAAGAGAAGACACCAATGCAGCACACACCAGAGATGCCGCTAACCATTGGAGTTTTTTCTTCCATTTTTAAAAGGTACGAAAAGGTAGTATTATCTAGTTTATCTTGAAAATATAATAAGCATAAACAAAGCAATTTAAAAAACAATAACAAGTGGCATAATGCATAAAGCAAGCAACCTTGGTACATAAATAAGTGAAATAACTTCTTCTAATCTACATTTTCAAACATTGACAGTATTTCCTTCTTTTTTTTTCCTTCTTCAAACTAGAAGTAGTCTAGGTACAGCATAATAATGTGGGGAATAATACAGTTTACATAAGATATCTACTCAATCTCAAGTTCTGTGTTATTCTCATCATAATCATAACATTCAGAAAAACAAGTCTTTATCTCAGTTCGGAAAAACATGTCTATCTAACATTAACACTTTTAGTACGGTAAAATCATGACACAATGGATACAAAGATTTAGGAACATAAATACTGTTTTACAGTAGCAAAACTACTCGATACATCAGTAGAATGGAATGCCAGGCGGGCGGCGGCGGCGGCGACGACGACGACGAGACGACTACTGCTACTACTACTACTATTATTATTATTATTATTATTAGCCACCCAACATTTTCTTTTGCCTCCGTGATAGTGCTAGCTTCTCAATGAAATTCAATGTTTGCCACAAAGGGCGTGCTTTGTACAAATATAAATCAAATGTAAACATACGTTGTTACCTTTATGTCAAATGGCAATATATCATCATACAAAGAGTCCACTTCTTTTAATTCTGAATGTAACCTTTAAGGAATTTAAATTCAAAAACGAAAAATACATACGTATTTGGAATGTTTTGAAAAACATGGGGAAGTAACATCACAACCATCTGCACTGACAACATGTTCTCAAATTGGAAAAGGAGGGAGGTTTTTGTTTGTGTATTGGGATTTTTAGGTTGCTTTTAACTGCTATCCTCATATAAGCATCAAAGGGTAAGTAAGATGATAGGCTAGTTAAAAGAACAGCCAGACTGACGTTTTACAGAAAAATGATTAACAAGGGAAAAAAAAATCATCTCTCAAAAAAGGTGACAAAGAGGTGATTTACAGGGAAAAACAAAATCAACTCTCACAATTACAAAGCAGGACACACAAACAGATGATGGCTACCACCAACATCATCCACTATTATGGCCCAGGGAGACTCAGGATATTCTACTGCCCTTTGTGTACAAAAGTACTCATTCCTTGTAGATAGCAAGTGACCCTGTAGTTAGGTATCACAGTGTAAAAAATGTTTTGATCCATGTCATTTTTGTAATTTTTCTTCCAAAGATGTACTTTTTTCAATTTTGTATAGATCTATGTATTTGATGGGATTTGGATTATGTTAATGGTTAATCAACAAATTCTCAAATTCGGTACTCAGATATGAAAATCGAAGTTAAGATTGCAAGAAGATCTTGTAGAAATATAACTACATGTAAACCTAGTTATACTGCCAGGTGCAGGGAAAACACTAAATTGGTGATATAACTATTATAACGAGAAGTATTTATCATATGCAAGTCATAAATTTTCTTGAGTAGATTTTAGTGTTAGGCGGTATAATGCGTGGCGGTATAACGAGGTTTAAGTGTAATGTATATGTACATCATTTGAAATGTTTTTTGTATCTAACTGAAATGAATGAAAAAAGAAAAAAAAGTTGGCAAAGTTCAAACACTCTTTACATGGTAAGTTCAAGCAAAGTAGACATTTTCAAGATCTTTTCTGACAAAATTTTATAAAATTCTGACAGTTAGGAAATTTAAAAAAAACATTTAAAAAAAAGGTAAAAATGAATGAGATATGTAGAAATAAAAAGAAAAAAGTGGATAAAGTGAGCAAGTCTGGAAAACAATTCAGCTTTGAAAGATATGGATCTCATGGGATCATTAAGAAAGAAAAAAAAGATTTGAAAAAATGGAATATATTCAAAAGGCTTAATGCATTAAATCATAAATAAAACTGCAGGCTATCTACAGTGAAATACATAAAGCATTAATTGCTTCTGCACTGAGACAAAAAAGTATGCCGCTTCTTCTATCTCATGCGTGTTCAGGAATCGAAAACAAAACAAAAAAAATAACCCAAAAAATTAAACTTACCCAAATAACCCCAAGACAACCGCCAGGGTACATTTTTTTTAGTGAGCAAAAGAGTAAGGCAGCCGTTGAAGATAATTAATTGTACAGTTATTTCATCCACCATGGACTCTCAAAGACAGAGACAAAGATTTATCTTCGCACAGCAATCACTTCTTGACACCATAATTTCACGCACTGACTGTTGGCCATTTTGGATTTAGCATGTTCTAGTATTCAAGACTCTAGTTAATCCTTTTAGAAAAATCACTATGGACCTGGTACTGGTTTTTTAGACAAATATAAAATTTAACCTATTCACGGTTGAGGTTATTTCTAATCAGACTACTTACTGGACATCAAAATCTTTAAGATTTGTCTTGTCTTATACCGGTATGAGATAAAATCAGATTTCAGTAAGCTACCATATGGCATAAGGCAGTTCACCAAACTCTGATTTATCTTGTAAAAGAACATAAGAATTTTGAAGATTTTGCATATTTCAGTTCAGTAAGAATCAGACCCTGCAGTAAAAGGGTTGAAAAGCATGATGACCGGTTGCTCTTTAAGATATCATTACATTTCATAAGAGTTCAATACCAAGTAAAAAAAATTGTTTTAAAAGAGAAAAAAGGCTTTTTGATGAAAACAAAAAAGTTATCAATGAAGTGACCATCAAGTTCAAAACTGTCGAAATTATCCCTATCTCTATTTGAGAGGTCATCAGAAACAATCTGGAAAGTGGACGTTGTCAGGGCATTTCTTGCCTCATGGCATCATTCATATGCATTGCAAAAAGCACCAAAATTTGACAGAAGGATCGATTTCATCCATGGCTGTTAAAGACATCCGAAAGGCATATTACTATTACTAACCGATAATTCATAGAACTGTATTTTATTATAGAGAAAAATCAGAATTTTGTTGTGAAATTGGCCAGACACATCGGAAAATAGAAGAAAAAAAAGAGAAAAATTTGAAACTGTTGCAGTCAGCAGTTGTTGAATCTGATCCAGACCCTTGGGTCATGGCAGTCAGTAAGTTAATTAAAGGCGCCACGACACACGGAATGCATGCAAATTTAAAAAAAACCCAGACATTTCAAACAATGCGCCACAAATCAGGAACTCCTTCAGTCAACAGGTACATACTGGTACAAAAAAAAAAGAAAATGAGATAATCCCATCACATCTTTGAAAGAATCACAAAAAAAAAGCTACTCAGCGGGTTATTAATTTATATAAACTATTGGTGGTAGAAAAGAACTTGTCAATGAGATGAAAAATGAACAGGTGGGTGTTTGATGGTACGCATCAGCACACTGATCCAGCCCCCTTGATGCATTAGCAGACAGCTACACCATAACCTGTGTTATTTAAAAACCAAATTTAAATTTAGGTTACAGAAAACAAATTAATTTTATTAAGCTCATTTTTGCTTCAATAAATGAAACCATAATCTATATTATAACAAAAAAAAACAAAAAAAGGAAGAAAGAAACAAATGTAACTTTAAATAGCAGTCCAATACCCCTCCTCCAACGCCCCATCCCCCCCTCCCCTGCACACCAGCCTGCCTAATTTTACAGCCCCATTTCCATATAAGTTTGACGATATCAGGAAAATATTTTAATTGTGTAAAGATCATAAAACAAATGTTATGGTCGTCTTGTTTCCTTGCATTTTTAACCTTTTTCTCCATGACTTGAAAACATAACAAGGATGACAATTAGTCTAAGCATAAGGTTACCACAAAAGTAAAAATAAACTTGACAATAAAAGGAGAACTCGCCTTACTGACAATAATAACACACTACGACTTGAGTATAAGGACTACAGTACTGAGCACAATCTTCTTTCCATGCATAAATAAACATTTCCTCCAAGAATTGAAAACACAACATGGACCACTACTACTACTAGTCTAAGCATAAGGCTATCTATCAGCTACGATTCGACACAGCTAAGTATCATGACAGCCGAAACGAGGCATACAACCAGTACAACCCACCATATTAATATCATAATTACTTTCATGAACAATACTGCAACTTTCAAAATAAAATAACATAATATAATATATATGAGCATGAGTAAAGATTTGAACAGCCATAATATGAGTAGTCATAATACCTTGATCACATCTCAATTATAATAAATAACAATAATTGCAAGCCCTCTATGCACTGTTGTACATGGAAAAAAAAAAGTAAGTCCTTTAGAGCCTATTTTGGTTTCTGTAGCGTAAATCGGACAAATGACAATGGTTGCCACCCTCTGGATAGGACGCTGGTCTATCAAAGATTACTTTCCCCCCACACAAATTGTGGATTGGTATCCATTTTACACCTGGGTGGGGTCAGGCAATGAGAGTAAACTTGTTGCACAGACTGATACATAGTGTAGAGGACAGAAATGACTCCCTCAACCCAAACACTCTCATCCCTGAGAAGAAGCAGAAGTAGCGACCAATGGAGGCCCCTTTACCTGTCACTGAAAAATACCCTACCCCTGAAAAAAAAAAAGAAAACAATCCCTTTTATCTCACCCTGAATTTTCAATATCCCTTGAACATAAAAGCAGCTACTAGAAGTAGAAGGCAAGGGTTTCAACACAGCCTTGAAAGTTTTGCACAAGGAAAATCTGTATTCCGGAATCATGGGATATCCCTGAAAATTGGCACCCACAGTGGCGCCTGCCAACCGCCTGCTCTCATCTCTGGGTTGCACCCTCTCCCTGAACCAAACACAACAAGTACAAAATATTGTCTGATGGTTTGTAAATTTCTCACAAGTACAACTTATCCTGTTGATTTTTTTAGTATCTTAGAGTATGAGCACTGTAAATGTAATGACTTTTAATTCAATGGAAATATGCCCAGAGCTAGAGCCAGCCAGCAAGGCAAACCCAATATCAATTTTGGGGGGCAAAAAAGGGTGAGTGTTAAAGCAGGCGAGTAAGGAAAAATGACAAAAAAAGACCCAGACGTTTCGGCCAAAAAGCCTTCCTCAGGGGTAGGGTTGGTTGAGTGAGTTAGAGCCAACACAGCTGGAAATAATTTTATCTGCCAAGAAAAGTGGAATAATATCAATTCAACACTTTTCAACAAGTTTTTTTTGTATGCAAACAAAGCATGATACCTTATATTAATCATATTGCGATAATTTTTATTTCATTTTCATAAAACATAACATTAACATACTCTTCCGTCATCATCTGTGACTATTAATATAGGGCATCTTTGAATTGCTACTCAACAACTGGGACCGTTCGTGGTCGTCAGCGGCCACAAAGTCCGGGTCCCACTCAAGGTCACTGGAATGCATTGGGCTGGCGGTGGACGTCTTGGAGCAGTTGTCTTCTGACATGGAGATCTGCGGCCGTCGCTTGATGGGAGACATGCCTGGCAGGAGCATAAGACAGTAGAGCACCCTTATAAAGGATATTGTTATACAGGCATTAAAACAACCAAGACAAAATGACTTAGTTGTTTTAATGCATGTTTAACAATATCCTCCTTTTTCCCCAATTTTATCACAGGCTAAGTGGTCCATTTTTACCCTTTCACGGATGGGTCCGAATGTAACCAAGCAGATCATGCAAAAACTTCAGAACTTATGTATTTTTAGAACAGATAAATCAGATTTCAGTGGACTTAACATATGATACATATAAAATCAGAGCCTGTTGTGAAAGGGTTAATATTAATAGCCTTTTTTTTGTATTTCACACTTACAGCAACCACATCACAGTCGTGCTTTAATGACCAAGATAAAAAAGGAAGAAAAAACTGCAGGGGGTAATCAAGAATATTTTAAAAGAAAAAAAGTCTTTGAGCAGCGCCACCTACCAGCTTCATGTTCCCACTCCATGTCTAGAGAACTGCCTTTTGTGGGAGCATTGCTGCTACTTGAACTTAGGCCATCTCCAGACCCTAAAAAAAATCCATTATTATCAAAATCAGTATTTGAAGATAAGAGATAAAAGATAAGATAACATGAGAGATATAAGATAAGATAATAAAAGATAAAAGATAAAATATATTTTATTCATCGCTCGGGGAAATTATTTTTCAAGTAATTTAACATATGAGCATCAGGATACACAAATTACGATAAAACAGATAGTAAAATGTTTGATATGAAGAGATGACAAACTTAGTTAATAAAATAATTAAACAAGTAAAACAAACAAATTGATTGATTCATAAAAAAAAAATGCAAAAAAATATACAAAAAAAAATAATTAATTACGAAATAAAAATTCGAATAAATTAATTTATCAAATTTAACATGTGTACATAATAATGGTAATAATAATAACTATCATTTATATAGCGCCCTTCCCCATGGTTAATAGACTATAGGCACTTTACAGTAAAAGAAATTAATAGAATTACAATGTCAATGAATGGTCAAAAAGAGGAAAATCTATTTCAACTCACACACACAGGCACACACTCATACCCACACACGCACACACAAACTAAACCTCTAAAATCACTCAAACCCAAGACTCTGACCTCCAGCTCCATCTTTTCACCAGACCAAGCATGTCAACTACAAAAAATGTTTTCCATTATTTGGAAATTTCACACTGAAGCGAAACACAAGCATTATAATTCATAACACATCCACCTGCTCGTGCTCTTGACTGCCCTGTGTATTGTGAGTAGTTTTTGTATCTGCACATGCAGTATGATATGAGAACAACGAGAGAGAAAGAGAAAGTGTGTTTGTGTGTCATTGTGTGAACTCAGTGGCCACAACACAAGTACAAACATTCATATAAGAATAGGAGCTGGTAGTGACGTAGCACAGAACCCCTGGGCATTGAGTTCGATTCCTACCAGTAACGCTTTAGTTTTTCCTTTGGCAAGGAAATTTACTCCAGTTTCCTCACCCCACCAAGATGCAAAATGAGTGCCAATCCACAATTTGTGTTGGGGAAAGTTATTTGCGATAGACCAACCTCCTATCCATCATTGTCATTTGTCCACTTCACGCTACAGAAACTGGGATAAGCTCCAGCTCCATGGGCCATTAAGCTTTAACGGACTAAGTACAAAAGTTGTAAATGTAACGACTCTTCTGATAATATACATGTACCCAGGACCAATCAGCCATACAAAAACACAGAACATTTCAGGAGTAGGGATAAATGAGTTAACCATTTCAATGCTTAAGACACCCAAATCTTCAGGAATTGCCTGTTCTTAAAGCAGATAATTCAGATTTTAGTGAACTGAAATTCAGGCTTTTGGCATATGTCAGTTCACTAAAATCTGATTGATCTGGTATAAGAACACATACATTTTCAAGATTTTGCATATTTCAGTTGGGTTAGAATCAGACCTTGCTGTGAAGAAGGTGATGTAATGTACACAAGTTGCTTACCATTTTTCACCTGGGACCGTGTTGCCAATGATCGTGCTTTAACACTGGCAAGAAACATCTCGAAATCATCCTCCCCTCCTGCTCTGGAAGGTTAAGAGGAAAAATAGTTTAAAAAGTTGAGTCTGTAATTTGAAGGAGCAAGACTGTCTTTTTCCTCAACGCCTCAAAGACTTTGCATAATGGGCTGATCACCTGCTTTACTTATTCATTCCAAAGTTTCTCTACTAACAGTGTGGCAATGTTTGGCTGCACAGATGTATCACATTATGTCCTATTTGTAAACATACATAGAGCAGGGCCCGACACTGCTTACTGCAGTATTAAGGGGCGGAAAATAAAATAACAAAATGTTTTGTTTGGTCTTAGGTTATATCAATGGCAGAGCTCTCTAGACAGATTATTGAGCTGTCAACACAGAGACAAACAAGGGGAAGGGGCTCACTTGAATATCTAACTTATTACTTAGTCACAGTAAACTGACACATGGCCAACCAGTATTAGCACTGCTCCCATAACATTGCTCCTTTGGCTGGAGAGCTGCTAAAATAAAATGCCAATTTTAACAACCTAGGTATGACCCCAGCAGGGTTTGAACTGCTGACCTACACATTCCACTGATTGAGCAAGGAGCTCTTAGTAGTAGAGGTCCAACATCTTTCTAACATGAATACTTTTTGTGAGTCCCATACTCAATACCTGAGCATCGATGATCAGGAGTAGAGTCCTGATTGCACCAGGCATACAGCATTGTGTGGTAGTTTGCTATTGCTTTCCATGCCGCCTTTACTACCACTGAGTCTAAAGAGACCTAGCTCCCCATTTTCTGCGGGGGCTGACAGGAAGGCCCTGAAAAAAAATTCTTGCTCCAACTGGGATTCAAACCTGTGCCATACAACAGACATGAGGATTCGGTGCTGAATGATGATCAGACAGCTGCTGCATTTGGCTAAACCAACACCTCCTTATAATCCTTAACACAATCATCCAAGGCAATATTGCAACTGTTTACCGCCTGGAAGCCGCCTTCGAGCTTTGTAACCGGGCACTCATTGACCAGGTGATCTACTGTCTGCAGGCACCTCCCGTAATGTGTGCTGGTAGGGGAGTCAGCTCTCCTACACTTGTGGCGGGTAGATTGGGTCAACCCAGTTCTGGTTCGTAGCCTGTTAGCTGTGACAGTCACACACTGCACCCATTGAATTATCAGGCCAACATGCAAATACTTACACATCCCACTCTTCGTCGTTTTTTGGCCAAGCACTTCCTCCATTGGCCAGGTTGTTTTTTGTCGCCTGTTCCTTGGCTTTGTTCATTTTGGCCACACGAGCTGCCTCCTTCTTGGCCTCGTAGAATGCCTCCTCTTCCCGTTCCAGCTCTTCCTCCTGATGCTTCAACTGGTGACAACAAAAGAAAAGACATATTGCATTTAGTTACAACATTAACATAATATCAATAATAATGAGGATAAAAAAAGTAATAGGAGTAACAATGAAATAATGATAATATCAATAATAATGATGATAAAAACAACGATCATTAAATGATAATAGTAACAATAATAAAAACAACAGCAATCTTTGTTGCCCAAAGAGCAATTCTTGTTTAGTTTACATGCCAGAAGTTGAGTACATGAATGAATGAAACAATAACAAAACATCAACTTACAAATTTTAAAAAATCTCCTTGGACGGGGAAGAAAATAGGAACTTTGCTTACTTTTCTTATCCCATTTTTTTTCTACTTTTGAGTTTAATATAATTGTTTGCTTTTTGTGCTAGAGAAAGGCCATTAGGCGGAAACGTTATCTGTGTCTTTTTTCCTTACTTGCCTGCTTTAACACTTATCTTTTTTTTTTTCGTTTTCCCAGTTTTGTTTGTTTAATGCATTACAAAAAATACATATAAATTGACTGCAAATGATTCATCAGAGACCAGACAGGTTATCCAGACAGACATACAGACAGACAAATCATACAGAGAGAGAGACAGAGAGACAGACTGAAATTTAACACAGACTAGACGGGTAATATAGACAGGCAGACAAGTCATAGGACAGAGAGACAGAATTAAAAGCAACTAGTTACAGCTAGCTAGATTGGTTTGGTTTAATAAGCATAAAAGCAGCTAGTGAGTTATCTTTTTAAAAAATGAGTGCAATTAAAAATTAGGTGGGATGTGGGAAAATCATTTCAATGGTTAAAGGTCATTGTCTGTCGACTGTCAGGGAGTGAGTCCAATTGTGCATCGGGATTCGGTCATTGCCACATTTCCACACAACAATATCAAATATGATCAGATTTCACATCAACCACAAACAAACAAAGAGGAAAGCACGACAAAAAGAATGTAAATGGCGCTTAGCTCAGTTAGTAGAGCATCAGACGAATGCACGGAAGGTCCTGGGTTTAATTCCCCTGATAGGCCAGTTTTTTTCAGGACTGGAAAACCCCACCAACTGTCAACCCAGCAGTACCTGGCCCTCGATTCCCATAAACAAAATGTAACACGCCTAACAGGCGCTTGTCTTGTCTTATGTGTTTCAATGTTCGCTATAGGCCGCGTGATGTAAAATCATAAAGCATGATGAGCATGATGCATGGATATCAGTGCTGGACAAATTTCTACTTTACACTTTTCTATTTGAGTACTAAATAAATGTTTCAAGATTTAAAAATATCTATCATTATGATTATGTTCCAGATTGAAATATTTATTAATGTGTTCAAGTTTGAATTATTTACACGTATGTTTATGTTTGAAATGTTTATTTGTATGTTCAAGTTTGAAATATTTATCATTTTCCCGTGTGACCAACATAACACACAGCTCTTTCTATGACCTTCTGAGTGTGGCACTTTCAGTGTGAACAGCACAGCAAATTATTTGCCAATGACCCTGCCCGTCTTTACAAGAAATTCTTTCATAAAATAATATTTGCCCGTCAATTTTTCCCTATGACCTTTTGATGTAGTAAGTTTTGAGTTAGCTGGAGTTATGAGTAGCATCATCTCAATTTGCCACAGGATATCATAGACCCTGAAAAGTATAGATAGATAAAGTGGAAACCCTGGGTTCCAGGGGTTCCACTGTAGATAATTCTGTCTTTTTATCAAGTTCAACATGACTCTAGAAAATGTGTATATTACCATCCCTACTTTTGTTTAATATGAGGAGGATCATTGAAATCACACTACTGGGACTTGTACCTTGGCATCTATCTCTGTGTCAACCTGTCTTTGCTCCAGTGCTAGGGTGGAGAACTGCTTAGAGCTGAGCAATTGGCGTTCCCTATCAGTCAGCAGTCTACACCACCAAATCAGTCCGTCGACATCAGACGACGACCAAATATCCAGCCAAGGTGACACAGAGACAAACAAGGGAGAAAGAGTGGGTGGAGGGGGAGGAGATGCAAAATTACAACAGAAAAACGAAACTATATAATATTATACTATAAAACATGCAACCACTACTGAAAATGTTTAAAAAATAATAATAAATAAGAATGTATTACATAACAACACAAAACAATCTTAAATTCATTGACATGAAACTGTGCCTCATGTCAATCAATTCACACACTGTGCAACACCAGGAAGTACACATACTCAGAACATGCAAGGGTTCCATGGAGATGCTATGAAATACATCAAAATCTTTAAAAATGTACTTCTTTTTATACCAGATGAATCAGAGAACTGACATTTGCCAAAAGTCTGAAATTCAGGCCCTCATATGTCAAAGGCAAGAGCTATTTTTTGGGGAGTTTTTTTTCTTCAAATGATTTTTGTTTCACATACCTACATCACTATCGCCATATTTGAACTTCCCGTCCAATTACTCTAAAATCAATTTGAAAAGTGGGAAAAGATTAACAGAGAAACCACGCATGCAGAGAAACTCTTTGAAGACAGGCAAAGCAATATCAATGAGAGGAGTGTAATCACAAAAACACAAAAAAATGAATAAAGTCATTCCAATACAGATTAACTGAAGACGAGAAACATGCAGAATTTTACTATTCATGAAAATTAAAGGTGATTTTAAACAAAATTTTGTAACCTATTTCAGATCTGTCACTACTATCAAACCACTTTTCTTACTTCGAAAAGACATGACCTAAACACAACAACTTTGACGACGAAATACTGAAAGCTACAGGAGCGTAGGGTTAAAACTGAAAACATTTCTGGAGTGAACATAGCAAAATAGAGGACTAACTGAAATAGGAAATCCAATGAGGGCACGACACGAGGAAGGCTACAGGAGTGTCCTGACTACCTACCCACCATTCGACAATAGGATGACACTGTGAAAGGGCCCTCGCTGTCCAATGTCAGCTGTCCTCTTTTAAAGTCAGACGAGAGAGAGGAAAGGAGTGACATACAGAGACAAGAGATGGAATGCAGTCTAGCAATACGGAACATTTCGATTTCAAATTATTCGTGCAAAGATTAAAGTAAATTTTGTCTTTCTTCACACATTTCATTCAACCTGATTCAAGCCTCAACTAGTTAGCAATAGTTAGTTATTAAAGAGAGACCCCATAAGTTATTGACTTAAAAAAAAAAGCTCTTAAGTTTAAGAAGTCTGTAACCGGCCACGTTGAAATGCCTATGGCTACTGACAGTGTAGCTATGCTCAGTGCAGCAGAGTTGGTCAATTGGAAGAAGAAAGTGAACCCATGCTCAATAAATTAGCATCTGAGATGAGGGGTACAGTCCTGATTGTACTCAGCATAAGGAAAAATGATGTGGTAGGTTGCCATTACTTTCCACGTCGCCTTTACTTTCACCAGATCTAAAGAGAACTAGCTGCCCATTTTCACTTGTGTGGACTGAAAGGCCCTACAAGAATTCTTGCCCTGACAGGGATTTAAAACTGCACAAAATAACACCTGGATTCATAGTTGAGAAAAAGTCAGACACCGTTATGACTGAGCTATCGGGTTGACAGTTAATAATAGGCCTTTGCTTAAACGAATCTGCTCCCCCTTACCTTCAAGAACTTATCCACCATTATGTACCCAGCCGCAATTTAAGATCTGCTAATTTAAACCTCCTAAAGGAACCTCCAAAATCTTTAGTTTTCATGAAAAGTCATTTGATCACCATGCTCCCCAACTATGGAACTCCATCAGCACTAAAAACAGTGACGATGCACTTACTTTTAAAAAGCGGCTGAAAACTGAATTATTTTGTAGAGCATATTCTTTAGACACCTAGTATGTATTATATTATATCTCCTGCATTTCTTCATTGTTGTCTCCTTTTATTGTCAGTTGTACGTTATATGTGTATTAGGTACTGTATTATGACATGTTGATGTAAAGTGCCAGTAAGATTTCATTGGAACTAGGCGCTATATAAATTCATTATTTTATGTTATGTTATGTTTGTCAAAAATAGATTTTTGTGCCTAAAATCATAGCAAAATACCCTTTAAAAAAAAAAAAAATTGATAGTTTAATTTGCATCATCAAAGCACATTCAACGATTTGTAGCCAAAACTCTGAAAGGCACACAGCTAAACTCATCAATCAGGAACATACCTGTCTACCTTTAACTACATTCAATTTTATTCTTTCTTTTCAATAATAGTTTTTGGTAGTCAAAGTGTGATGCATGATGAGCTGCACCATTCATGAATAATAACGATTTAAAAAAAAAAAAATGCTTAGAGAAGTAAATGCTTGGTAGAGAAATAGATGTGGAGATGTGTAAGTTCAAGGACTAAAAGGTAAATCGTATTCAGTATTTAATCCGGAGAAAATTGTCTATAGTTTACAGCTGAATGCTGACCAAGGAAAAAAAAGAAGAAAAAAAACCCTAAAACTATCCAGCATTTTAAAACCTTTAACAAAGGTTGATCACAATTCCAGCTCCTCTATCATACTAGAATATGACCTTACCTGGACATTTCATCTTGAGGTTCCTGCGGGTCAATTGAAAAAAAAAAGGCGACAAAAGGTTACTTGTTGATCAGTTTCCTTACCATGTTTTCAATGTACAATATCTGCTTATGTCGACATGCTTTTGGATGAGTAATCAATGTCCATTTATATAAATGTCAATAAATAAATATATGACACCAAAGACGAAAAAAACAAGGAGAGGTCAGAAGTCAATTGGAAAATATGTCAATATGTGAAAATGTTGATAAATCTGTTGTCAATGTAAATGGATTACACTGACTGTACATACAATTAAAAAAATAATGATGACCAGTATTCATGAAAAGAGATGTTTTGAAGTGTTTGTTACAAGTGAATAAACAGCCCAAGGAAACCAAAATGTAACCCATCAATTACTGAAAGTATTCTTTGTTTTCTTGCAAGTTCAATTTCTGCTAGTCGTTACAATATTTTCCCTAAATCTTTTTTTTGCCTTACAGAATCAAGATAGATTAAGATATATTATTCACATTACAATATTTTCTTTTCTATGTTTATCCCTCTGCTTTACTTTATGATTTCTAATTTCTGTATAACAATTTGATATGGCAAACAATTGAGATTTAGTTACACTCTACATATAAAGGGAAAAAAAATCAGTGCCCCAAAAAATTAATACACTCACCTCTTCCATCAAGTTTTCAAACTGAAATCAAACAAATGTAAAAGAAAAGTTATTGTTTACAAATATCATAAAATTATGCTTAAATTAACAATTCAAACATTTCTTGTACAAACTTAGGAGGTATGGTGGCCAAACTAGTTGTGAAGTAGCGCAGAGCCCAGGGGTACCGAGTTCTATTCCACCCCGTCACTTTGATTTTTCCCTTGGGTAAGGAAATTAAATCCAATTGCCTCACTCTACCCAAGTGTATAATAGGTACCAATCCACAATTTGGGTTCGGGAAGGCAAACTGCGATAGACCAGCGTCCTATCCAGAGGATAGCAACCATTGTCATTTGTCCACTTCATGCGATAGAAACCAGGATATAAGCTCCGGCTGTAAAGTACTTACTTTATACAAACTTTAATTTTCACTAATAAAATGCATCCACACACAAATGTAGTATATAATTATCTCAGAAATAAAATCTAAAAATCAGGAAAGAAAAAAGGTGGGGATGGGGGGAGGGGGTTGGGGGGATGGGTTATTTCACTCGTAGAATTAAAGATAGATTCAATTTTTCCTAATTTTCAATTCAAAAACAGATTTACAAAAACTGCTTAATATTTCCTTACGCTAAAGAGATTTTAAAGCTCTCTTAATTGTACACATTACAAAATAAAACCTTTGTAAATAGGAAGAAAAAAAACCACATTAATCTAGGCTGATCTTGAACTGAATGTTTTTTGTTTTTTTTTATATCTTGAACCTTTGGTATCTAATGGTTAAGGTAGAGTTGAATGATTCAGTTCAGTGGGAGGAGAAGATGATATCAGAAATACAATACGACTACTTGCATTAATTCATTTAACATTCCAAAGTGTTTCAATCATTGCATATTTATTTATAAATACATTCATAATGGAAAGTTCACCATTTGATAGAAAAAGTTTAGATTCGATCCAAAGCAAAAGTTAAAAAAAATATCATTTTGTGACTCAAACTAAAACAGAATATGAAACTTATATTATATTTGTTAAGTGGCATTAAAACTTGAATTTTCAAATACTAAGCCATTTAGATTTTGAACCACGTTCGTTGGCCACAGAGAGTTCAAAATAACATGACTTATGATGTTAAGAGGAGAGTTGTTGATACAAACACTATACTGAGATCTTTAACAAAGCACTTCTAAAAAATCCAAACACAAACATATGTTGGTATCCATCGTGTGGGTAGTTGGGTATAGCAGAGCAAGAGGAGAAAATTTGATCTACATAATATAACCCTAGGAAAAATGGAAAAGCTATCAGTGAGAATGTCCACCTGAATCTATCCCATGAGTCTCTGCTGCATGCATCACTATCTATTCTAAATCCTTGACACTGAGTTTAAAACTAAACAGTTCAATAATATTGGAACTTCTGCTGCAAAAGCACACCACTTGTTACACGTCAGTTTATCAAAGGTGAACTGGAGAACTAGAACCCACGAGTTGCAGATGATTTGATCTCAATTAAACCCAATCTTAAAATTAATTTAAGTGATAGTTTGAAAACTATTGCTGTTCAACGTTGGAGGGTAAGGAGAGACCAGATCTATAATCGAAGCTGATTGTTTATTAAAGGGCAGAGGGAAAAAAAGGGATAGAAAAAGCAACAAAATTATTTTTTTGAAATGTATTAGCTGTGTTCTTGGTGGGGAAGGGCTTAGGTGGATAAACTCAATTTAGCCTACAAGCAAGAAAAGACAAAAAAATTTTAAAAAATTAGCTATTTATTCTATATCAGACGCTGATTCAGACAATTCCAATGCAGACAGTGGGAGAGCATTTGCAAAAATTGCACAGTGACTTTGTCTCTCTTTTATAAATCTTTAACAATATATTATCCATGTATCCATGTAACAGCTCATGGTGATGATTAAAAAAAAGAAAGCTCCTAAAAATTTGAATCATCGGACAGTAACTCAGCACAGACCCTACCACATAATTTTACTTTTACCTCTTGACGATACTATCAAGGGCAGGTAGAAATGAATGATTGAAGTTGAATAAATATAAATTAATTTGAAGATAATTCAAGATGGGAAGGACACACAAGATTGTAAATGAATGATTGAAGTTGAATAAATATAAATTAATTTGAAGATAATTCAAGATGGGAAGGACACACAAGATTGTAAATAACTGAATGTTTGTACATACATCATCATCATCAATGTAATAATTCTGAAAAAATGCCAAATAACATAACATAATATAACAGAAATTATAAGAGGAACTCTATATCAAAATCAAATTGCTATTCAAAGAGTTTGCAAAACATGTCCCTTTTATTTGTTTATTATAATATACTAGTAGCCCCGTTACAGCTTCGCTGAAAATGTAGTATTTATTATAGTAGAATAACAGACACCTATACTATAGGTTGTGTCTTTTTTTTTTATCATGAAGGTATAGATAGAGCATGTGGCAAAATGGTTAGTAGAGCAGTGAACTTGAAACATGTGAGCCATGGTTCAGTTAGTAGAGGTTAGCTCCCTTGATTTAGTACTAATATAAGCTCCAGGTACCAATGATGACTGAACACGTATTCATCACCGAGGTGGAAACGATGTCCGTAGAGAATGTACCAATTGGAAAGAAAATGAATGAAATAAGTATAAAATAAGTTTTTTAAAATGAAAGATTTGATCCATAAATAAATACAATAACGGAAAACTACGTTTAAAGTTATGGGTACTGGCCAAATTTCGTATCTTTTTTTGTTATGTAGTTTTTGAGAATATATATGGATGACATTTTTGAGCGCATTTCCACCGAAGTGCTCGATGCGCTTTTACAAATTGCAAATAATTTTTTTAAAATAACATGCAACATTATACATCTTTTAAGCGAGTCACATTCTAAAAGTAATGGGGAAATAATTAATTTGTACACAGGATAGGCGTAACACAGGGAGTAGACAGTTCAAAGTACTTGGTTATAGGCTTTACAGAAAAGGTGTGTTTTAAGTTGTTTTTTAAAAGAGTCAATCGTTTTTTGTTCTCTAATAGAGACAGGCAGATTATTCCAAACCAATGGACCAATAAAAGAAAATGATTGTTCGCCAAAATGTTTGTAATTTCTTAAAGGTTTGCACAGAGATGTTGTGTCTTGAGAAGACCTGAGGGTATGAGGAGTTTATGTTTGTAAGAAATTTGAAAAATAATTTGGTGCCATTGAATTTGTGCATTTGTAGATGAGTATACAGATTTCATAGATAACATGAAGCCAGTGGAGATCAATGAGTAAAGCTGTAATATGATCAAATTATTTCTTACAAAATATTAGTCTTGCAGCATTGTTCTGCACAAGTTGAAGAGATTTAATCAATTCATCAGGAAGACCGGCTAAAAGAGCATTGCAGTCATCAAGCTTCATTAATATAAGGGAGGATACAAGAGTTTTTGTCACATTTGTTGAGATGTAGGGTCTGATATATGAAATCTTTTTTAACTGAAAGTATAGACTTTGGCACAACTGAGAAACAAAGAAAGACATTTTCATTGTACTATCAAAGATAACTCCAAGATTTTTTACTTTACTATTAAAGCTAATAACATTATCGTCAATCTTAACAGACCCTGTCATTCCTAACTAAAATTATCTCTGTCTTATCATCATTTAGTTGAAGTTTATTGCTATTCATGTTAGATTTAGACTGTATAATATTAGAGAGAGGTTGAGTGTACAGAGTAAAAAGGATTGATCCCAGCACAGAGCCCTGGGGAACACCAGAAATGAGAGGTACATTTTCTGAGTTTTCATGACCAATTTTAATTTGTTGGTGTCTTCCTTTTAAATATGACTCAAACTAGTTCAGGGCCGTCCATGTAACACCGAAGGTACAATATACTAAAATCAAAATCCTGATTTTGGCTATTAGTCGACCGATTGCCATGAAACTTACCATGGTGATAAAGTTAATTTCCGTAAATATTAAATATTTTTTTTAGCCTTTGAAAAATTTTCCGTTAGTGAATAAACAATGTTATAAGTTTATATAAATTTGTTTATCAAAGGCAATGCCCAAAACAGTTAAATCTTTTTTAGAATAGCAATTCCACACGATTGGTCAATCATCAGTTATTTTACAGTTGCTAGATAGAATGTTATCTAAATCACTAACTGTTCATGGTTTCTATCAACTCAAATACAGTCTTCCAGTAACAGTGTAATTAAAAAAAAAAATATGATAGACTGTTATTAACAATAAGAACTGGAAGCATCAAATTAAATATGATTATTGCATTAAAGTACACAATTAACATTAGACTGAGAAAATGATTTTATTGTGACTCTTAGTGCTGTGTACAATGAAAATATCTGCAAAGCGTACTGCTCGTTCGCAGCTCGAACGGTCCGCCATTAGAGCAAAACCGGGGAACTTCGCAACATGTTTGTACCGCCATAAACGGTTATCCATATAGCGCTTTTCCTGAGCTCTGATGTCAACAAAGGTTATCTTCTGACCAATCAAAAGGTTTTTTGTGATGAAACTAAGCAAAGTTCACACTAATAAGTCTCATATTTTTTCTCACAGAACAATATTTTGTGAAAGAGGTGGAGGCGGGGAAATTCACCACGGCTCGGGAACTAAGCCACAAATATATCTATTATATTTTCTACACTTATTATCTACGCTTTATTTTGCTTGTTGTTTTCTATGGTTGTTTTGTTTTTATGTTTGTTTGATCATTTTTATTTTTCATCTTTATTCAATGAAAAATCTAAGCACTTTCCCATGCACCCACGCATGCACGTACTTCGACAATGATGATGGGTTATGGCGATAGTAGGTGACAATGATGCGGTCAAAATTGAAATTCCTTTTTTTCCCACTTGATTTACTGCCTTAGCGATATCATTTCAATTACATAGACCGTACAATTCCTTGGCAGGGTTGGGCTTAGTGTTTAAGATAATAATCTAAAATACAGAAAAAGAAGGAGGTGGCTAAAATACAGAAAAAAAAGGAGGTGAATAATTTCCCCAATCATCGAGGCGAATTTCCACGACTAGACTGACTTTTTTTAAAGGCCAAAAACTTCAATAAAACCAACTTGATCAACAATAGAACTTGATAATAATATCACGAAATGAAATGATGTTTCATAACTTGGGAAAATAATTTCGGTCATCAAACAACGAAAAATGGGATGCGTAACTGAAAGTTGAAAGGGTAAACAACGGACATTTGAACGCCTGCAGACATTGACCTCAGTTAGCAGCTTGTTTTGCCTTTTGTTTTTTTCATAACCCGCCAATTCTTATCACAATACACGTACTACGTCATCTGACACATTAAAAGACTATTCCGATGGCAGGGGAATTATTTCTTTCCACAAAAATGGGGTGAAAAGTGGACGCGGCGAAGTTCCCAGACTGGCGAAGTTCTCCGGTTTTACTCTAATAGTGGTCAGTGTTGTCGTATGTTGGAGGAAAAAATGTCATTTGTCAAATTGTTTCTCAAACACACATTGCTGACAAACAATCAAAAGCGTAATAACTTTTGGAGTGAGAGACTCTCATATTCGAACGGTACTTTCTCTGTTCATAGAACAGAGTTTTGAAAACTGACAAGACAACTATAAAAAACTGGGTTAGTGGGACTCGATGCAAAAAAACTAGACCATTAACAAGCACAAAATGATGGTTACCTTGCTAGCGCAGTAAGTAGCACGTCAGCCTTATATTCACTAGCCATCTGGAGCTCGTGAGTTCAATTCTCAGCCGGTTAGACTTTTTAAAATCATTATTGCTGTTTTGTTTAAAAATAGCAATTAGTCGCGGTGGTCAATTTCGGCAACGGAGAAAAAACTCCCCAAAAACATAGTTTTTGTTGGAGTGCAAGATTCAGATTCGAACAGGACTTTCCTCCGTTCGAAAACGGGGTTTTCACTAGTATGTATAATATACTATAAAATCATTATGACAAAAACAGATTTTCTTACTGTCCAGAAAAAAAAAGACTCCAAGTAAAAAGTAAAACAAAATGCTCACAAGAGAATCTAAGAACACAAATAGAAGAACACATGTCAAATTTCTCAAATACCTCTATGGAAAAGTTCTGTTCTGTGGTGTACTTGGATTGAAGGTATCGTTTCCTGAAAATGGGAAAAAAATTAATATTAAAACCGTCTACAAGTGGCTAGCGCTAATTATATCAAAGGTTCCTCAATCAATTTTCTTGAGATACATTCTTTTTATACAGTACAGCAAACCTATAAAGTTCACTCTTGTTGCAGAAAAGAAAAAAACACAACTCAAAACACAATCCTCTGCCCCATTTTCTCCCTCTTTGTGTCATTTATTTTGACACAGTTAGTGAACATGATAACATTGAACAACAGCTTTAATAAACAAATTTTCTTGCCTAACAATCAAAACGTTTTTGTTACTTTCTTAATGAAGACGGACATCAGGCCAGCCCAATTTATAAGTTGATTGATCCAAGGGTTGCCCAAATATGGTGGCTTGATATATACAGACCTGTAAATGACCCTTCAGAAAATTGTCTGAAAATTTTTTCAAGACAACACTCGACTTCCTATGCTAACAATATCAAGGGGTCTAGACATCTAGGTCTAGATAGATGATAAGAAAATATTAATCAATTGTTGTTTATATTGCTTTGTCAATGGGTAAAAAATGTAATGAATTGCTCATTTTACAAATTGAATTGTATTTAAAACCATACTCACAACCCACTGTGTAGAAATCATATAAGAAGATTAAGGTAAAACAAAGGGAGTGATTAACAGGCCAGTATAGTAGGACAAAGACAAAGCAAGACAAACAGAAAAAAAGAAGATAAAGATAGGGTACTCTATCTTAAACAGCATAGACAAGCATGGTGTAGTAGCTCGTTATCATGTTTTCTTCCTTCTAGTCAAAATTGATTGACACTTTGTTTCCAGATCAAATTCATGGTTGGCCAGTTTTCGGGAATTCTAAATCTCTTACAATAGTCTCATAAATATCTAGACCACATCTATAATAATAATGATAATTATAAAGACCAAGAAAAAGAGCGTTAAAATGTACTCACAAAATAAATACATACGAGGAATTATATACATCAAATTGCTTTTAAAAGATTATTAAATATAATAGTAGATGATCAGTCCCACCCCTTAAACAACTTAATTGAAAGGTCCAGTAGAAGTAACCGTCTATTGTCTGTTCGCACAAGATGTGAAAGACATCGCAGATCCGTTTTAACATCGAGTGTCAGAATTTTTAACACAAACAATTGATCAATTTTTTTTACTTTGTCCAAGCGCTTATTTTTGTTTTTCTTGTTTTATCGTCTTTTCCATAATATGTATTATTTATAAATTTCTACATTAATGTCTCTGTGATACTCGAACTTCTATCTAGGTATTTATCGATCTATCCTTTTTTAATAAATGCTTATCTATTCTACAATGACTACTTTTAACATGCATTATTTAGTTTATACCAACTGTGATTGCAATTGTTAACAGAATTTTCCCTTTGGGACAAATAAAGTTTATATTATTATTTTTATTATTATTATTATTATAATGAACCCCCCTGAGCTAAAAAAGAAATCACGAAAGAAGAAGAATTGCATAATACAACACTACGGTACATGTACAACGACGATGTACAAGCGTAGCAGACAAGACAGGTTTCTACTCAAAATCAAAACTTTTGGCTCAGTAGCATTGGATGTTCACATTTTTGTTCTCGTAAAAAATCTCTTGCATATAAGGTAATAAGAACTTCATGGAATTAAAAAGTAGCTGATAAGATTTCCGTCGACTAAAAACAGCACAAGGTTTTCTTTAAGACGGAATTTCAGACTTGACTGAAATTGTGTAAGGTATGCCATTGAGAGGAAGGTTCGAGTGTGTGTTTGTTCATCCGCAAGGTGTGTGTTTGTTGGGGATTGAGCAAGAAAAGCTAGTGTGTGTTTGCTTCCCCGCCCGTGTCTGTGCGACGGACGGCGAACGAGTGATGAGAGTATAGGTGAGAGGGGCGTCACAGCCATATGTCACAATCTAACCAAGACAGCAGCGACCAGGGTATTAAAAAAAAAGAAACACCTATTCTATCTAGACTAGTCTATTCGTTAGAAGCCCTAATCTATTTGACTGGGGCAGTGCAAAATACTCTCACTCCCATGCAAGTAATGTCTTAGATAACCAATAAAACATGAATGACACTTTAATGCATTATCCATTCCTAGACCAATACAAGTAGATATCTATCCTATTGGCTTCAATCACTTGGTTTCATTTTCTTTCATTGCCCAACCTGACACTCCCACCGCGAATCAATTTACCTTCGATCAATGACACCGAAACACCTATGCACGCAATTACCCATGGTAATTGTGCTGATCTATATCATTACTGTATATCACGTTTACAGTGCAAGCACAGTTCCCATTTTGGCAACGAAAGAATTTATTTAGACTTTTATTTCATTTTTCACTTCTTTTTTGTTTCGTTTTAGTCTACATGTCCGATGTTGTGAGAGTGTACGGGGAAGTTAGATAAATTTCGTTGTTCTGCTGTGTCCGGAAGTTAAAAAGAAAAACAAAATTTGTCTAAAGAAACGGTAATATTACGACCTCTAGACCCTCACCGACACCCGTATGAAGTGTCTTCGTATAATAAATCATAAAACATCAACATGTCATATTTAATTAAATAAAAAAATATAGAATACAGAAATTAATATACTTTCAAAATGATTATAAAGAAGTTGGATTTGTGTTGTGATGTATATATATGAAAAAATACAAAAGCATAACAAGAAGAATTATGTTAAAAAAAAGTTTGCATTTTTCTCCGTCCAGCTGAATTGTCTAGTCTAGATAGTCTATCTAGATATCTCTAGACTAGTCTAAACAGTAAACAGTCAATTATGGACACATCAATGTCCAATTCATCACCAGAGTCATCCAGAGAAAAAACACATTGATTCCATAAAGTATTTAATTCTTCTAATGCCATTGCAATTTTCCGATTATTAGAGTCACAAGCCGCGAAGCTCACGTTATTATTATGATTATGATGATGGTGATGATTATCATTATTATCATTATTATCATTGTTATTGTTATTATCATCATTATCATTGTTATTTTTATCATCATCATCGTCATCATTTGTTTTGGGGTTGTTGTTTTTTTGTGCGTGTTAGACTAGTTCTTATTGGGTTTTATTTTTCTTGTTTTTATTATTTGTTTTATAGGTACATTTTTATCATAGAGAATTGAGGTAAGAAACCAAAAGAGGATGAGAGATACCTACAGAGGATAAATGATAAAGATGAAAAGGGGTTAAGAGGTCGTTTTCTTCACCTCCAACGAGCGTACCGTATAATTATTAATGTATTTTTTTTTTTGATTCGCTAACAATTAGAATAAATATCAACAGCTTTTTTACCTCCCACTCATAGTGACATACCGCTTCCTGTGTTTTGATGTCGCTACACGAAGTTCCAGAAGAGAGACCTCAACAAATGGAGCGAGCTGTTTAGTGGGGTTCTGTTGTTTAAAAAAAAAAGACAATATAGAATGAAACCAAAGGTGAATTGGATGTATAGATTTACTAAGGGATTGTGAAAAAAAACATGATTAATGTTATCTATGTTGCAACGTATAATGTGGCATTAGTAGAGTTGCTCTCAGTCGAAGAGGATCGATGTTCTCAAAAATGAAAATGAAAAAAATTGTATCTAGAGCATTGTGTCTTTTGATCAGGGATACAACTGTCTACAGCCCTGTATTTATGCTCTAATAGATAAAATAAGGGTATGCATATTAGAGGTAGTCTAATTTATCAATGCACCATTCCTAGAGTTGATGATTCTGGTATGTAGGTAGGGTTAATTTTCTTAAATTTTGAGAGGGGGCATTTTAAAAAAAAAATTCAGGAATTACTGCAGATGTTTCGATAGTCCATGATCCTCCACTAGATAACAAGCTTGTAGTAATATTCCCTCAACTGTATAGATATATTATATATTTAGTATGTGCCCCTATTCAATCCCAGACTTCTTGCCGTCAAAAAATCAAATGATAGCAATGTGTATACAGGACAGACCACTTAGGATAAAGGCATGGGTGCCACTTTCCAGGGATATTCCTGAAATCCGCGGTTCTGCGCAAGACTTTTTCGGCTGCATCTTGACTTAGGCCATATATAGTTGTGGTTTTTTTTAAACATTATTTTTCATGGGGGATAAAATCAGCGGTGGGATAGATAGTAGTTTTTTATTTTCAGCGGTAGGGGATATTTTCAGTGGCACCAATGGGACAAGTAGACAGGACAAGGCAAAGTCAATGTTTTGGTCTCTGTAGACTACCCTCAGAAAGACAAAAAAAATGTATATTATCTAGTTGTTACTTTGCTAGCAAATTATTAATCCTATGTTTGAATCAATCAATGGAAATCCATCTAGTACCATTATTAGGAAAATGAATGTTAGCAAAGGGATTTTTTTTGTTTTTGCATAAAATAAAATGCATACCTTTTTTTTTCGTCAGATCAAACAGATCGGAATGGAGCAGGATGTTAGCTGCTTCCTCCATTGTATACAGCTTTAAAGAAGGATTGAGAACATCATTAGTTTTCCTTTTTGAGGTTGCATGGTACTCTCGAATCAGATTACCTGCATATGTGACTTTCTTTCTCCTAGCCACAGATGTGAGATTGCGCATTGAAATTCTGTTTGTAGAGGATAATATATTACCAGAAGTGGAAGAGGAAGAGGACGAAGAAGTATGACAATGGATAAACATGACAACGGGTGAAAAAAAGAGTCTTTCAATTTGAAAAGCAAGATAAGATTTATTGTTTCTAGAGCGGAACATCTTTATTTATAATCACCTATTGCTGTAACTATGAGTCGTGGAGTGCGAGATCTGAGGGACCTGATATGTGTCTCAAGGCTCACAGTTAGGGAAAGTGATGAAGAGGATGTATTCTCTAGTGACGAAAATGTTATTATAGCTAAAAAAGAGATCAGTCGCCTCTCTCTTATAAGTGACCAATCAGATTCAAAGCCTTCTAGTCCAATCAATCAAGCCTCTAACTCTGAGGTCGTTTCTCCTGACTCTGGATTTGCCATCAATGGCTCTCCGGGTATTTCCTCTTCAAATGGCACATCAAACTCAGCCGACAGTCTCACAAATAGTGACAGTACTTTTATCACCTCATTCCAAGATAAAACACCGGAACCCCTTCAACCTGGAACTGCCAGATTTAAATCACAAAAAAAGAAAAAGCGAAAAAAATATGGAGAGCTACCATTGGAACCAACACGACACAGTTTGCCCAAACCTCAGCCGTTACCTCCTGTGCCAAGTGTCCCAGGCTCCCCTCTGGTCTCTGAACACGAACTCTCATCTTCCCAGCTCAGTTTTAAAAGAGTCCCAAGTGCCAAGTCGCGTCACACCAGGGTTGACTTTGATGATATGATGATGTATCTCGATGCAACCGTAGTTGCCGGCTGGCTGACACAAGCAAATTCTGCCTTACAGAGTATGTCCTCATTCTGCTTGAAGGGAGATAACTATGTGCAATTTTCTCATTTCTGGCTCTCAGATTTCCCAGACCTCCAAAAGAGGGATATTTTTGGGATGGAGTACGACATACTTATTGAGGAACTATCCTTAGCGTTTGCGGTGGGCAAAGAAAATAGGTCAATTTTACGAAGGGACATTTTAGATCTGCTCTGTGCGGTGTTCAAAGAGTACCCTGTCAAACTGTTAAGTGCCAGAGGAAACCATATATTCCTGGATTATTTAGACATTCTTATTTCTGAGAAACAAGATCCGTACAAGAAACTGCTCTCAGACGTTAAGTGTTCAACATCCAATCGTCAATTTGCTCAGTGGTTGCTGGCTATCAGGAGCTTTGCTTTGGTCAATGTGTGGTCATCAATTCTCAATTTTTACCGCAATTTGGTCAATGATACTCGCATCAAACCTTTACAGGATCTGTGGGTGTCGAATGAAAGCATCCCCATGAGGAGAATGCTTCAGGCTATACAGTAAGTCTCACATCCTCTTGCCATGTCCACTTCACCTTAGAATTTATTGACAGATTTATTATACAGGAAGGGACAGATGCTCAAATGCCGATTTTAACGACATAGGGGCATGTCGCGTCCAGTTTGAACCCTCAATCTAATCATACTGATTCCAAGGCAGACGCTCTACTATTGAGCTATGCAGCCAGTGTTGGTTTTGAATCTTATTCTTATTGTATGTTTATGGCTTTTTAAAAAAATGTTTATTTGTGTGTATTTAAAATTTTCTTATAGCCTTGAGTACCTCTGTTCTTGTTTGTTTTTGAGTTTATTATTATTATTTTGGAAAGTGCTCTATCAAATGATCAAATTTTAACAAGTTTATGATTCAGAACTAAATTTTTGTTAAAAGATTTGCCATCATGTTATACTATAAAATTGTGTTATGGGCAACTTTTGATAATCATGACGTATCTCTAGATTAAACGTTTTTGCTTTTTTTTTCATCGTCCTTCAGGCACGGACATATTGAAGTTATTCACTATTTGATAGTCAATGGCCACATCCACCCAAACCAGAAAGACTCTCATAGTAGATCCTTGATTTTCTTGTCTGTGATGCATAACCAAGCTGCTGTCACAAAGTATTTGATGAAGAGGGTGAGTAGACATTCTTTGAATTCAAATTTTATATCATACTACAATAGAGCTAGACCCCAACTTTCTACCTTCTAAGGCTTTGTTGCTTGACCTTAAAAAAATCCAAAAACATGCCCATTGTGTATTATAGCAGTTTCTAAAGAGTGTGAGGAATAATAGAATTTTCTTCCAAGAAAAATAATTACTACGTATATTATCATTAATTTCGTTAGTTTTGATTTTTTTTCAATCAACAAAGACTCTTTAAAAAAAATCTAGTTTATCTTTTTTTAAGGAATCAGTATGATGCATTGAAAGCCTAATTATAAATGATTAGAATATTATTAAAGAATTGCATATCATCATTAATTAATTTTAATCTTTTTATTCTACTTAAATTCAGCTAGGATAATAACAATTATGCTTTGAGTGACGTGTGCAACAGGTTTCCAGCCTTGTAAATGTATGCTGAAATTCCATTGCACACTTTGGACTTGATGCTTTTGATATTTGTGAAAGAGGCCAGTAGTGAATATTAATACACAGGTTAATTTTTTTTCCTTGATTTTATTTGCACCTGTTTTTGAAAATTAAAAACTCACTTAACTTAAACTTCAAAGTCAGGAATAGGATATAAAGAAGGATAAAATACCCTGAATATTTTAGTATGAGGGTTGCTTCAGTTAGTGACATTATGTGTATTTCCCTTTGCCTGGGTGTAGGTTCATCCGGTGATAGACGTGAACTCGTTGGCCGACTCTGGTAACACGGTGCTGCACGCAGCCGCCAACAGTGGCAACCTGGAGATGGTGGAGCTTTTGTGCCAGGAGGACAGTCTGGACGTCAACTGTGAGAACCTGCAGTGTGAGAACGCCACCCCTCTGCACCTGGCCGTCATGCACGGTGAGTCTGGGACACACATGAAACTGACAAGGAGATAACTCTGTATGGAAAATGACCTTATCTCATGAAAGAGAATTTCACACTGGCAGTTGAACTTAGAAAATTTAATGATAGATGAAAAGTTGGATTTGTGATGTGATTTACACCAAAAAAAATGCAAAAGCATAAAAAGAAAAATTATGTTATAGAAAAGTGTTGTTTTTTTCTCCATCCAGCTGAATTCGTCTAAACAGTAGATTATGGACACATCAATGTCCAATTCATCACCAGAGTCATTCAAAGTAATTGTAGAGATGTCAAAAAACATTTAGATTACATAAAAAGTATTTAACAAGCCTAATGCCATTTTTAACAATTTTCTAAATTTATCAAAACAGCTGAATTTTTTCACAAGAATTCAAAAGATTGTAGCTCAGAGATCATTCACTCAATTTTCTCTCTGTAAACTGCAACCTTACTTCAATTCTTTCTAAATTTTAGAGTTCCAATAAGTTGTGGAAAGTTATTTAATGAAAAAAAAAAAGAGTGAAACACAACTAATAATAATAATAATAATACACAGCATTGCAGCCAAATTAGCAGGTAAAGAATGTTTTGCTCAGCTCTGAATCCTTGTGTCATTTGGCACAGGTCCAAATCGCAGTATGAGCAAGAATGATTTTCAGGGCCTTCCTTTCTACCTCGCATGAAATAGGGAGCTAGGTCTCTTTAGACCCGGTGAAAGTAAAGACAGCGTGAAAAGCATTGCCAACCTATCACACTATGCTGTATGCCTAGTGACTGTATTTCTGATTCAGCATTGAGTATGGGACTCACTTTACTTTATATTACATTAGCACAAAAACTAGTCAAGACAGCTTTGTATTTATTTCAGTATAGCTGAATTCCAGTGGTATTCTGTGTTATTCATTTATTTTCTTTATTAACAGGACATGATAAGATTGTGGAGTGTCTGTTGAAGCATGGGGCAGAGCCCTGTCTCCGAATGGGCAAGACAAACATGTGTGAGCTGGCTCGAGACTTTGGACATGACGATATTCTGGATATGCTGGAACATGCCCTGAGGAGTTGAGGCAGTGTTTGTCATAGTTGGAAGGTTGATCTCATCATTTGTCAGGTTATAAATTAAAACAAAGTATTATCAAGGGAATCTAAGAATGATAAAATATTTTCTTTGGGGTGGGAGAGGGGCGGGATGTTGTGGGCGGTAAGAGATTTTTTTATGTAAGCAAGAAAGATATATGTGAGACTATAAAACTGTGGTGCAAAATGTTTAGATGCAAACAAATACGTCTGCCTGCTGATTTTTTCCTTTTGATTTGTGTGAGTTACGTCCCTTATTTCTGTTATTCCACAAGTGAATACTAAGCAAGTTTCTTATGGAAGAGTAAAACGTATGGGTTTTGTTCCTGTTTTTCCAGTTTTGTATATGAATTGGGAGGGGGAAAAAATGTAATTATTGAACTGTTCCGAGCTTCAAGGGAGAGAAGTGTTTGGTGACGACCCCATCCCGTTTGATTATCAATCCCATCATGCCCAACTTAACTAAGCCCTTAAAATGAAAACAAAATGTTGCATCTCTTGCTTTTTGCCTGAAAAAATAATTAAGACTAACAGAGACTTATTGAAACTGGCAGTGCAGGACTAGTGAATGAATGCTTGGTTCTGCTGCTGTCCCATACCTTGCCTGTCTGTTACAGGGTTGTGAGGATCAATCAGTTACGTTACCGTACTATCCCTTGTACTAGCAAGCGCTAGTGTGTGCCCTTATTTGTTATAAAAAATGAGGAACAAACGATGCTGAACATTTTTTGGTGAATTACTGTATTGACTTCCCGCATGGAATGGCACAGCATGAGTCATAGATGGATATCTTGTGCATGATGAATTGTCATCAAATGTGTAGTTTGTAAAGGCCGTCTGCCATGTTTGCATAACATACGATAACATATCAAAGGGTATTTAAATGGGGCTTTGTTTTGGTTCAATTGAATGATCTCGGAAGTTGTTTTTATGTAACACAAGTTGTTGCGGGGCTATGTATCAATCACCCGACTGCTAGGGGGTTCCGTGTTAATTTTTAGGGTAGGTGCACTTTTCAGGGATAATATGCCGTTAGGATTTATTTTTTCCCTTTTTTCCGAAAAAAGTATTTTAACTCTTGCATCCCTAGACTTGTTGGATTTGTTGGTTTTTTTATGTTCGAAAATTAAATGGTAAAAGCTGACATTTTTTAAGACATACTGAACCTTTGTTCCAACTGGATAGATTGAGTGGTCGGTTTAGAAAAATGTAGAGTGGAGTTCCAATGTTTTATCTCAGACTATGTGAGAGAGATATCATGCTTACCAACTTTCAAATGAAATGAAACGTGTGAAAAACTAATGTTATTGGCTGAAAAATTATTTGATTGAATTCATGAGTGGCCTATGCTCCACAGGGAGTGACAAAGGCTGAGAGAGAATCCAGGAATGATGATGATATGAGAGGTGTTATACAATGCTCCATTTGCTGTGGTTTTTATTGGGAGTGTCATGTGTGCAAGGGGGATTGATTTAATCTATGCATTTTTGTTGCCTGAAATCATTTCCTTTAAATTTTCCATCGAATTAAAGATCCTCTGAATTTGAATGTATACATACATTATACTATTACAGTCTAACATGTTTTCCTCAACATTGTCCCTTCTTTGAGAAATGTCTCTGGCTGTTCTTTTAACTATCCTATCATTTTACCACTGTAGGGCGATTATATGAGCGCTCTTAAACTCTCAATAAACAATAAGACTAATTACCTGGTCCTTGTATTTTCTTCAAGGCTGTGATAGACCCAGTCACCTGTCACTGTGCCTCCACTGAACTTGCTTTACTGGTTGACATTGGTAAAGGAGAGAAGTAACTTTTCCGCGACCCCCTTGTCCCCTTCCTTCTCTTCATTGCATTTCTCTCAATGGAAGAAGAATACATGTTGGACTGAAGTAGCCTTATGCAAAACGGGAACACAGTTCCTCATGTATAATATTACTACAGATATATTAATTATCATTTTCCATCTAAAGCAAGAGTTTCTTACTTAGATTCAAACAGATCATGTAAAAACATTCTAAGATTGTTTGTTTAACCCTGTACCGCTTGACTTGACATTTGATTGTTAACCCTTTCAATGCTAAGGTTATTCCTCAAACTTCTCACTAGAGATTCATCAAAGTCTCGAAGTTTGGCCTGTTATTCCACCAGATAAGTCGGATTTCAGTTAACTGATATAAATCAGGCTTTTGGCATATGTCAGTTCATTGAAATCTTATTTATTTGGTATAATAAGAGTATGCACATTTAGAAGATTTGCATATTCTGTTTTGTTTATTAGAGTTAAAGTCAGATCTCAATGTGGAAGTGAAAGGGTTAAAATGCCTATACTATGTGGTACCTGTTTTCTCTATTTCATCACATCATCTGATTTATCTAAGTCTTTCACAATAGGTTACACTCATTTGATTATTAACCCATGACAACTTAACGTCATCAGCATCAAGAAATTCCAAATTGCTCAACAAAGGGAAATAACTCTGCCGAAACAAAGAAAATCCAAACCATTAAGATTAATTTGATCGTACTTTTCACGTTACGTTTATATCGCAAATGCCATCAGGTGTGATATATCATCGAGCAACTTAGAAAAGATATTGATAATTTACTAAGCTTGATACTAATCACAGGGAGGTGCTGTGGCATAACTGGTAGCGACACAGCACAGAACCCGGAGGCTCCGGGTTCGATTTCTACCAGTGGTACTTCGGTTTTTCCTAGGGCAAGAAACTTTGCTTCAATTGCCTCAGCCCACCCAGGTGTAAAATGCGTACCACCAATCTACAATTTGGGTTGGGCAAAGTAATCTGTGATAGACCAGCATCCTATCTAGAGGGTGGCAACCATTCTCATTTGTCTGCTTCACGCTACAAATTGTCTGCTTCACGCTACAAAAACCGGGATGCGGGCGGTTGGCGGGCGCCTCTGGTGGGCGCTACTTCTGTTTCTTATCTTTTGGATTGATCTATCATCTTACTT